>JAQQZR010000004.1:12106622-12130006 GCA_030068235.1 Notoglanidium macrostoma
CTGGCGACCTGCCCAGGGTGTACCCCGCCTCTCACCTGAAGATGCTGGGATTGGCTCCAGCTTCCCCGCAACCCAGATGGATAATGCGGTATAGTGGATGGATGGATGGATTATTATTATTATTATTGGTGGTGGTGGTGGTGGTGGTGTTGTTGTTTTTGATTGATTATTTATTTGATAGCTCCATTCATAGTACAGCTCCAAATGCTTTACAGTATAAATAAACAAACAAAACATGGTAAAAATAAAACAGTTAAAAGGGCTAATAATAATAGTGCAATAAATAATAGTGGTGACAGAAAGCTAGTCAAATTTGATAAATATGAACATATTTATTTCTATCTTTATATTAATTTTATTTTTATCAGTAATGGATGGTTGACTGATGAATGTTTACTCTGCTTGGACTGGATTCTGCCTCACTGTTTTCAAGAAAATCATCTACTGTATATGTCAAACAGATGTAAATTAAAAAAAGAGAGACACATTGGTGATAATTTAAAAGGCTTTTAAAGCCACTTGCTGTGACAAAACCTATACTTAATCGACAAATTTTGTAGAATGATGATTATCAGGTCTGATCTAAAAATGAGTTCATCTTACAAATACTTCTAAAATCTAACCGAATATAAGCTAGAAATGAATAACCACAGGATAATTATTAGGTGAATGCCCTAGTTTTTTGTTTAAAAGGCATTTAAGCAGAGATTCTGCCAATTTTCCACACAATCACACATTATACGTACATCAGATGTATATTTTTATTTATGCATTGAGATGAATACACACCAGCACACAAGAAAATTAATTAATCAAAATTGATTAACCAAAATCTCAAACAATCAATTGATAAATGATATTCGATATTTTGTAACTGGTCTAAGACATACCAACTCAGAGAGATGATCTGTGGTATTGGGAAAATGGTGTGTACATTCATAGTTGTTTGCAATAGCATGTATATTCCAGAAAGGTATCCAAATCTCCAAATACCCACATAATGTTGCTTTAATATGTATGAAGTCTCAAGTGTAATTAACATTTTTTTCTGAAATGAATCGTGATCTGCTTTTGCGTTCAGTGTGGCATTTTTCCCTGGCATCCCACCCCCGAGATTATCTGTTCCTCACTCCTCATTGTGGGCTCAGTAATTGTTTTCTTTTTCTCTTTTCTTTGTATTTTCACAATGAATAAAAGGATGACTCATTTGTCTTTTAGTTATCTACTTAAAGAAGGACAAAAGGTACCCTCTGTCTAATTCTGAAGAAGCCAGACGTGTACTCAATGAAACGAGAATAGAGAAGAGAACTACAGTTTACCAATTAATCGTTACAACCTAATATAGCGACATTAGTCACGGAGAGTTCGTGAGTTAGGGAAAACAAACAGGGGTACACTTTACATCACACAAGCAGGACAAGAGTTCTGTCAGGAAGAGCATTCAGAGGCATACCGATACTCAAATCAAAAATATTGCCAGGTTAAGGTCAAAACCAAAACAACCTGTCATGGGCTCTTGCTGATAGAGGAAAATAAGAAGACAGATGATATTATACAGTTTATCATCATAAGCTCTGTCCGACTCATTCCCATCTTCACATACACCAAGTAGCCACAAGGTGCCGAACACGTTTGCTCAACTACTCATTTACTCATTCAAGTATTCAAGTAAATTTCCCTCTCTGTGTGGTTTGTTTCAGCTGGTAAGAACACTGCAATCTCTTGCAGGTGCAGCCTGAGTGAAAAATAAAAATAAAAAAAGCGATTTGAATCTGAATCAACCTGACTGCAGTAAGTGAAGCAAAAATGCTGTGTATTATGAGTTGCAAGCAGCATTTTCTATAGACGTGAGCTGCTAAAGTGACCTGCAAGGTGGAAACTGAGCCAAAGGACAGAGTGGTAGGGCTGCAGAAATGTGATGTGTTCTGGAAAAAATGGATTCATTTAATTATGTTCATTGTATATTTTATTCTATACTATTATCACAGTGACACTGACACACTACAGTATATACACATGCAAACACAACACACAATTAAACAGTGATAACGATATCACTGTCAAAAAAATTAACCAAAGACATCTTTTAACTAACTGTCTACCTGAAGATAAAGACTTACATTAGTGACTTATTATGGCATGTGTGGCATTCTCATTTTTTTTCCTGAGAGGTATTAACATATGAATAAATCCGCAATGAATGAAGATAATGTGACAATGTTTTTCACTTATCCAGAAAATCTATCCCATCTTTGGATGGGCCAGCTGATCCGATATTCAGCAGTTCTGTCATCCATGACCACATTAAACAGATAAATAGGAATCTTGTCAAAATGACAGTTGGAGAATGATACATTACATCTAATGTAGGCACTGACACTGACAGCCCAGGCAATGACAAGAAGCCATCATATAATTTAAGTAATCTTTATAAATATGCTTAAGCATGATAGAGGGATTCACCTGGCATTCCTTTAGGTTAATGCTTAAACATTAGTGATAAGTTTATGACTATAAATAATACAATTCCAGGTTCATTTCATATTTTGCCATTTCACAATTCCATTTTTGACTTGATCCATGGACTCTGAACAGATGTGATACATCTGTTCTGAACCTGAAGAGTGTACACAAAAGTGTCCCTTTTGACCTAATGTCTTTAACCCTATAGCTAGTTTCTGGTCTGTTTAACTGCCTTTAGTTAATAACTTGCATTTGATTGCATTTCGTTTGCATTGCATTGCATAATGCATTCGACTGGATAAGTGCTGGAGCAGAGGATCTGCTACAGAAGCTATGCTGGTTCATACTTATATAGTTTATATAGCTTATATAGAACTCATTAGTACAGTATTTTTTTTAATCTGGACTTCTACAATACATATGCTTTTTTGTTTAAAATGCCCCTCTACATTCTAAGTCATTGAAGTTCTTCATCATTGTTCAACCTTCCCTTCAAAACACACAAAATTACATTCATTCTGTATCAATAAACCAACCCTCCTTGAAAGGTTAGTGCTGTCACAAGCAGGTGTGATCTTACTCTGCACACCACAGCTACGGGGTGGGGGACAAACAAAGAGAAATAGTGGTGAACCTAAAGAGAATGACAGATTGACCTACACTGAAAGACCACCTGGAACAAAAATCTTGAAGTCAAGTTTTCTAAGTATGACGTCAAAAGCTATTTAGTCATACTGCTGGATTTGCAACTACTAAACCAATGTGATAGAGACAGAGAGTTAGCCATAGGCCAGTGACTGAGAGGTAAATTACTGCCATCCTTCTAACAATAGCTTCATCTGTCATGTGAACTACTGGAGCACACACCGCTTGCTGAAATACCTTACAAGGTGACTTTAATTATGTAAATAATATGACTTACCCAGAAGAAAACCGTAAACCTTGGGGTTAAATGTAAGTGAACAGATGTTGTTTTATAAGCTCTCAATGCGGAAAGAGGTTAGAGAAAAACAGTGGTGAGTTAGGGTCGAATCCCATAGCTTATGTAATGATGTACAACATAAGCAGACATTTCATCACATGGAAGAAGCAAATGGCACACAGATGACCTTGTAAGGGCAAGAGAACTCTAGTAACTATACTATGCAGTCACAGCTCAGTAGACCAAGAAACGTTTCTTATGTTGGTGAACGTATTTTCTTCTGAATGTAGGTGTCTTTCATATTACCAAAGAAAGCCTAGTTCACTAGACCTAGAAAGCCAAGAGCTCTGCTAACTATGGATGTCGTTTCTGCAGCCATAATATGACAACATCCTGGAGCAACTGAATGACCTTTACAATTACCTGGGGAGTTTGTGCTGGTATACACAAAGAAGTGTTTTATATAGAAAGAGAGAACAAGCAAAATGAGAACATGGCACTTCAACAGTAAGGATGAATAAGTAAAATAAGTATAAAATAGCTGAGATGTGGGCAATAACAGATGAAAATGGAAATGAAAAATTGACTGGAAGTTTTCTGTTTTCTTTGATCACCAATGAATTTCCCTGCTGGATTCTCAAAGTAAATTTAATGTCTTACAATTCTTAGAAATGTAATATCACCTGGCATTTCCAAGAGAAATAGCAGGTTCACAATAATGCATTTGCTTACCATGGTGGTAATAAAACAGTATAATTTTTATCATTAAACCTCCTGCACAATAAACAGTGCACCTGCAAAGAGGACTTATGCTGTGTAAAAATAATTTTGCATGCCCTATCTGGAGTGCACCAAATAAGCATGCACATAGTTCTTCAGCCTAGAGAGCACTAACATATATCTCCACTTTCTCCACAGCAATTATCTGACTCATATGTCTATTTGTTGCCAGAAGATAGCGTAGTCTTGTGATTGATTGTCTTGAAGGAGTCAAGGAAGGAGAGGACTGATGACAGTTTGGATGATCTATTGGTATCTAAATAATGGCCTCAAGGGCAGGTTCTGTAGATTAGAATCATAGATCAAGGAACAATTAATAACTGCTATGGGTATTAAGATGCAGCCAAGGTACACACTGCAACAAACACTGCAACTGCAAGCAGGACCTATGCTGTGTCTAGTTTGCATTAATCTGGAGTAAACCAAATAATCCTGCACATAGTTCATATCCTGCCTAGAGAGCACTAATGTCAGCACCAACATGGATCTCCATGTTCTTCCGAAGAATTTTATGACTCGTTTGTCTAATAGTTGACAGAATTGTCTGCCAAAGCCTGATAGCTTGTAGATCAGATGTTTTATGATGCATGTTTGAAAAGGTTTTTGGTTTGTAAAATTGGACCTCTTCACAGATTGAGATCATGTCATAGTAATGTACTTCAATGAAACTCGGAAAACTTAATGCTCCCAGTAGGCCCACCCTTGTTAACAGATCTGAAAAGAAAGGTACATAAAAGAAAAAGTGTACTCTACAATCTGTTCGAACAGCCAGAAAAAGTTCATCCCACCACCTAGGTGCCACGATGGAGAAGAACTTTGATGCATGTCTTCCTTATACCCTGAGAAATAGTGGATCCAACTGAGCAGTGCTAAACGTTCAGCAGGAACATGGTGCAGAGTGGGGTGTGATAAGTGCTTTGAGGTAGGTGCTGGTGCATTTTTAGCTTCATAGGCAAGCAAACACCAGATGCAGGTAACTAGAGGAAGCCTTTGGAGAGAGCATAGCAAGTGGATGGCATGGGTAAATTTAGAGGTAGTGGTTGAAAACAAGTTGTGCGGCTACATTCCAGATAATTTATAGAGGTCAGAGGGTGGACTGAGGCAGACTAGCCAGTCAACTGACAGTAGTCCAATGTTGAAATGATAGGGACCTAACATGCACCCGAGTGGCTTCTGTGGATAGAAATGGCTGGATCTTCCTAATGTTCCAGAGGAGAAACCTGCATGAGTGTGTCAGTTCAGTGATGAGGTGAGAAGGACATTTAGTTGTTCATGGTTACCCTGAGGTTGCATGTAGTAACAGATGGCGAGATATGAGAGAGTTTTGCTGGGATTTAGTTTCAGCTGATGAGTTGCCATTCATGACAAGATGTCTACTGGACATGCTGAGGTCCACGCAGGAACATGAGTGTCTGAGGCAGGAAAGGAAAGGAGAGTTGAGCGTCATCAGCAAAGTAAAACCACAGTATCAGTATGTAAAACCATGTGAGAATATGAAGGATATGATATCAAGAGAGGGGAAGAAAAAAAGAGTACACAGGACTGAGTACCATCCGAACAGGCAAGAAGCAAACCATTGCCAACCTCGGTCACAAATTCCTGGACTCATGAAGATGGACAAAAATGTCTTGCAATTAAGTTGAGGAGAATGGGAAATCTAGTGATATCTCTGTAACAGCCTCAAGGACAGGTTTTGTGGAGTAGAATCATAGATCATGGAACAGTTAATAATTGTTACTAACAGTCAATGGTTAAGATGTAGCCAAGGTTGGAGAGCTACCCAGTATGGGGGATGAAGATGATTTTGCTGTTAGTTGCAGATGATGTTGATCTAGGCACCTTCAAAAATAGACCTCCAGCACACATTCAAATGTTTCCATGCTGAGAATGAAGCAGCTAGGTTGAAAATCAGCACCTCCAAATCTGGGACAATGGTTCTCCTCTGGATAAGAGTGGGATGCTTCAGCAGGAGTTTCCAGACAAAGGTATTCGTTTAATGGTAAATCTTTGCCGCTATGCTCACCTATGATTAGGAGTTGTGGTAGTGACCAAAATGATTAGGTCATGAGTATAAACAGTGAAGTTCCTCAACAGGAGTCTGGGCTCACTCTCTGTGACAGAGAGTGGAGGGAGAGCCAGTTGAACTGGTTTGGGCAACTTACGTGGATACCGTCTGGTCAACTCCCACTAGTATCCACCACTAGGATCGTCAATAACTCAGGATCCTTTGGAGAGGTTATATCTCTCGGGTGACTTGAATATCTGGAGTCTGTGGATCCCCCAGGTTAAATCTGGGCTGATCTTCTTGGCCTGCTGCCACCACAACTCCCAACAAAAACAATAAATGAACGAATGAATAATTTGATTTTAGAGCTGTACCTTTTTCATCTGGCATCATTATACAACTTGTGATTTAATTGCTGATGACAGGTCAGCTAACCACGGACAATCTAGCCCAGCTAGCGCTTAAACATCTAAATGGTGTGCATTCCAGAAAATTTTAAATGTGGGGCTACAATATCTCTCAAGATAATAAATAGATAAACACAGTATAAACTCATATAAAAGCAAAGTCAAGCCAAATGTCAAGCCACTCCAAATCCACGCTCTGTTCCCTTAATCTCTCTCTCTCTCTTTCTCTCATTAAACCATTGTGTTGAGTGTCACGTACATTCATTTGTACAATCACAGTGGCTCTTAGGATTCATTACTCTCGCTCATGCCTCAATCTCTCTCTTTCTATCTTTCTCTCTCTCCATCCCTCCTGCTGTCCATACAGAGCACCAAGGCAAGCTGCCAGGATTTGTAAGTCACCTTTGCACAGTCACCTTTACACACAGCATAAAAAAATTTATAGCCAAAAACACATACACATGCACACACCCAGCAGTGAGCTGATATGTGACTCTATACAAGCCTTGGCTAATGATGTGCAAGGGATTCACAGATGCTGTGGAAAAAAAGTAGAGAAATGAAGCAATCTAAAACCACTCTGCACAAAATGGGATATTCATGATTTGAATTTCTGCAGCATGCAAGCTGAAGCCAGTCGCCCTGTTATAACCAGACAGACGTGTCTAGCATTCACATGACAAACAGACTGATAATCCTTTCATGGGCAGAGTAGACTGAGAAAGAAACAGAAAATAACCTTATACCTATATTTCTTATTATAGAATTAATAACGTGTGTTTTGTGCAAATATATTAAGTGAAAAAACAACATTCCTGCCGGATTTCTGAGAGAAAATCAGTTTTCGTGACCTCACCACAAGCATTGCTTAATATGTGTTTTGTGATAGTGTGGTAAAGCAACATCACAAGTCATTTCCTTACCATGATGAAATAGCCAAAGTCCAATTTTCTGTCAGTGAGTTTGGAATCAGCCCTAAATGTTTACATCTCAACAAAGAAAATTAATATGCACAGTAGCTTAAAATTCCACTATGTAGTATTTAGGTGGAACTATTATCAGAAATTGTATAAAGTATGGAATATAGTACTCATAAGTATGTTTTCATTAGTGTATGAATTGTTGTGTTTTCATAAGCTTAGATTGAGCCCTTTACATCTACATAGAGAACAGGTCCTCTTCCACAGAGCCACCATGTTGCATTGCTACAGTAGCCCAGAATGGACAAACCTCTAGAGAGAAGTGGCTGTGTGAATCCGGAAGGTAGCACAGTTAGGAAGATAAAGAAAAAGAAAGGAAGACAAAGGAGAAGAAAGATGAAAAATCGATGTTTGCTGGTGCTGGCTAACAAGTTTGTGAACCCAAATTTTGATTTACTTATTATTTAGCATAAGAAAAAGCAAGGGTATGTGAATTTAAGTACACTACAGACACCTGAGGGCCACGGTAATTTCAAATACACATTTGGAAAGGTAGCTGTTAGGGAGGGGCATTCAGTTGGTTGCAATCAACTGAATCCTACATAGTTGACTTTAAGGAAGCACTATTGAAATATTCGCAAAATTGATATTTCAAATAGTTGAATTATAGCACAGTGCACTAGCTTACATGATGCACTTAATGAACATCCATGGGTTTGACAAAATAAAAACCCAGACAGTAAGACTCATCTTTAGAATTTTAAAAAGGGCAAGATTTCAGGTTTTAAAAGGCTGTATGAAATATTCATTAGATTATAAAGGTGTTTTCAGCAAAAACATTCTATTTAAATTCATGTCACTCATGTTACTATGTATACACACATAACATAAACAGCATCAAAGGCCAAACCTAGGGAGCTGGTCCTGATTAAAAGAATGATAAAAATGAAGGCAGGAGGCCAAACCCAATAACTAATCCTCATGACTAAGGTAGTTTAAATGAATACAGACAGAGATAAAAGGAAGCAATTCACACTCCAAACTATTCATTTAACCATCCAAAACTACCACAGTCTAGCAGTCTTGCCAATCATGACCCTACAATAAATACTGTAATAAGTGGCAAAGTAATGGGTTTTATAGCCCAATTATCCTATCTCAGATTCACTTACTCTGTTCTAGTACAAAACCAGACATGGAACTGACCCAAGCTATCATGGACATCTGCATCTCACCTCTCAACATAAGCTACATAAATCCATTAATCACAGTTAGTGCTCAAAGGAGAGAATGAAACATCTGCGTGCTCACTATGTGACTTAGCGAAACAAGCATACCAGTGCTTTCCCAGCATGAAAGGAAAACACCACCACAGCTGCAATTTACTCAGAAAAGACCTGTATCAGACAGCTTACCAGACATTAAGTTGCCCAAATTAGGCATGCTTAAAGTGAAAATATATGTCAGTTCAATAACTTTCAGGAATTCTTATTTTATATTCCCCTATTGTCTAGTGGAGTTTAATTTAGTTTTTAACAAATTTGTGTTGCCTTGGTACCTGATAAAGCCTTTACTGCAAACTTTACATTAATTCCTCCCTCAGACTTATAGTCAAGCTTCTGAAAATGTCATTATATAATGGTATTATTTTAAAAACCCTAGTATTAAGCAGCTTTTGTTTGTCTGATCACAGCTGCTACATTACTTCTGCTATCATTTTTTTCAAATGTTATTAGTATTAGTGTAGCGATAGTGCACTTCAACATACCCCGCCTCAATAGTTAGAGTAGCATTCCTACAATAAATCACTAACAAATGTGCATGTTTCAATT
The DNA here is from genome assembly GCA_030068235.1 of Notoglanidium macrostoma. Lineage (NCBI taxonomy): Eukaryota > Metazoa > Chordata > Actinopteri > Siluriformes > Auchenoglanididae > Notoglanidium > Notoglanidium macrostoma. The sequence continues at coordinate 12,115,952 of JAQQZR010000004.1, forward strand.
AAGTCAAAAATATATAACATGCATTTGTAAACATATTACTTTTATGTGTTATAGCACTAGCTAGAAGGAAACTATTTGTCCTTGAATCCTGTAAAGGGATATTTATCGTTGAGCTTCTATAGAACCAGATTGTTCACAGTTCAGGAAATTGTGCATAAATCTGGTGTAAATGCTAATTAGCAGTCATCCCATGAGAACCCTACTATGGTCTTCAATGACTGCGGTATACTTATATCTTAGGTATACGTCATTAGAAAACGTGTTCAGAATTGCACACATATCATCTATGGCCTAATTATTGCTGCCAAATCTATTCTAGCAGACTGCTGGGTTCTCTGGTTTCCTCCCACCTCCCCAGAACATGCCAGTTGGTAGATTAACTATACTAAATTGCCCCTAAATTGGTGTAAATGAACGTGTAAATGTGTTTACATTTGCAGTGGCATTCAATCCAGGGTATACTCCTACATCTGTGTTAATGGGATAGACTCCAGATCCACCACACCAGCATAAAGTAGCACTGGAAGTGTGTGAGTGAGTATTCCTCATGTAATGTCCATCCATCCATCCATTATCTATACTGCTTTATCCATCTGCGTCGCGGGGAAGCTGGAGCCAATCCCAGCATCTTCGGGCAAGAGGCGGGGTACACTCTGGGCAGGTCGCCAGTCTAACACAGACAAATAACCACGCACGCTCGCATTCACACCTATGGGCAATTTAGAGTAGCCAGTTGACCTATTCTTTGGACTGTGGGAGGAAACCAGAGCACCTGGAGGAAACCCACGGGGAGAACATGCAAACTCCGCACAGAAAGGGTGACCCGGGGATCGAACCCAGGACCTTCTTGGTGTGAGGCGACAGTGCTAACCACTACACCACCGTGCCGCCCTCCTCATGTAATGCAATAGATTGGCGACCCACCCAGGGTGTTGCACGAAGTCAACCAGAACTGCTTGCAGGTTCCATGTGACCCCTAAGCGGTATAGATAATGGATGGATGGATGTATGAAGATAATAAAGGAACAAATTTATCAGGGAACATATACAGTACATCACATTTGCATACTACAATGCCCACCAGGTACTTCAAAATACTGACCATTGCCATATTAACTAATTGCACACATGCAGCTAAGTACCAGCCTATTTAAATGCCACTGATACTCACTGCAAAGGCTTGCCAATTGATCTGAAATCACCAAGCCAAGTTTTTCCTGCTGTTCAACTGTTCAAGCTGTTTCTATTGACTCACATTTCCCTTTGGATTGTGTTTGCTAAAGTTGTTTCGATGTAAAGTCAAATGTATTTAGATTTTATTTTTGAATTTATTTTTTTTTTAGTCCTGGATTGTTATGCAGTTATTCTCCTACTAACTTCTTAGTACCCCGTTAAGTGTGTCCTGTTTAAGAAGACTAACACTAAGCATAGATCTTGCATAAGTCCATAAGTCCAATTGTTTGCAAGCCCATACACAATACCTGCATGGACTTTGAGGAACTGGTAGAGTTTGCAGGTAATAATTTTGTCAAGTAGCTTCAAAGACCAGTTTTGCCAAGAAAAACTACCTGCCTCTGAGGACAGTTATTGGCCAGGACCCATATTTTAATGCAAAAAAATGAAAAATCCCAGGAGAGTTTTGTGATGCAATCAATTCCAGCATTGCCTCTCAATGACAAAGGAAACCTATTGAATTATTTCAGATATTGCTGATCTCCTTGTATATTCACATACAACTGTTTTTAGAGTTTGCGCAGAATGGTTTGAGAAAAAAATACCATCCTGTGAGTGGAGGATCTGAAGACCAACACACTTGCTGATAAATAGATCAGATGGAAACAACTGGTTTGGGCTGACAGGAAGTCTACAGTAACTCGATCACTCTTTACAACAGTGGTGAGCAGAAAAGCATCTCACAATGCACAGCACATCAAACCTTGAGGTGGATGAGCTACAAACAGCAGAAGACCACATACTGTCAGCCAACAACATAAATCTGAGGCTATCATTGGCACAGACTCATTAAAAGTGGTCTGATTTTTTTCCATAACTGTATGTATGTATATAATGAATCATATACAGTATATACACATAAAATATATGTAAAAATTATGTTTTTTTCCTCATACTGAAGAAACATACCATCTGGCAGTGAATATGTAGTGCGTGACCACAACATCTGGAACTCTTTTTAGCACCTGGATGCCGTTACATACCACAAACCAAGTCATGACAAAATAAGAACAGTACAGTACAAAAGAAAAACATTTAAAAACTGAGCAAGGCCGCTGATGCACTTCGCCTCACTAGTAAGCAATCAAAATAGATGTGTTCTAATGATGCTTCCAAACTGCATAATACAAATTTATGACATTCTCACCATAATGAATGAATAATGAAGATCTTTAAAAGAAGATAGCAGTAACACCAAAATATCCCAGTGAATAGAGGGTATGGAGAGAAAGAGACAGAGAGATTGTTCAATCATATAGGTGCAATTTAAGTATTTGTGCACCTACTGTAGCTGTATCTGTTAAAAATAGACTAAACAATTAAAAGTGATCATCAAAAATACATGTATTGATTTTATTTTTTAAGCTCTGTGTAGCGCTTATTTTGAATTTCATTTTTATACCTCCCGCGACCCAGATGGATAAAGCGGTGTAGATAATGGATGGATGGATTTTTATACCCGTCAATTGCTTTACAATTACCTTACTAATTGCTTTAGTCTAGAAGATGAGACGATGCATGCTTAATAGGTCAATTTATGTACCTCTTTTTATTTTTAACCAGCTTTTTTGACTCAAGGGAATTTACTGCTGGTTTGGGGGCAGTCATCACAAATTTTCCAACTACTTAATTTTATTCCTAGCAAGGCCTTTTACAATCTCATAGCAAGAAGAGTGAGACACTGTAAAAATTCTCTGATTCTTGAATTGGTATAGAAATTTAGCAATTCTTGAACAAAGTACAAAGTGGTCTCAGTATGGACTAGCAAGACAGTTATTGGGCTAAATAAAAACCCTGAAAGTTGATATTACCAACCCTGAAAATGGAAACAACCTTCTCTTTTGTTATATCAATTGAGTTCATTGTTAAACATTTATTTTCACTGTGCAGGTGAAATGTGTAATCTGATGATTCTGCATTTATATGAGCTAGTTTGTCAAATCAGAATTTGACTGTTAAAAAACATCTCGTCATTTCTCATCTCATTTTCAGTGTTAAAGGAAAAATGAGAAACTGTTTTTTCAGTTTTAGAAATTCCAAAATTAAAAATAAAAAAAATCAACATATCAAGTGTTACACAGACCAAGTAAGTCTAAGAAACTTTACTCCTAGGTCCTGCTGTGTATTTTATCATCATAATAAAAGTTTATTAAAACTTTAACATATTTTAATAGTAATTGTGAAAAGCTTGGTGATTAAGGGTTCAAAAATCAATGCAGAAAGAATTAAGAAAGAGTGGGACAATAAAACTTCCTACGATTGGAACGAATGTCACTGTGTATGGCTCAGGGCTGAGAGTGTGCTACCACTGCAACACACTGATGGAAGTGAAACGGAATACAGCAATGAAATAAGTGCATTTACTTCTGACAGCAAAGCCAGGAATTACTTGTTCATTATATAACCATGTGGGTATTTAACTTCACATTGCTTCACTGGTATGAATTAGATCACATTCACTTCTGGCACAAATTCATTCAAAAAAGCAAGCCCTGCTGATTGTTTTTCATTAAAGAGAGAGCAGTGCAATGAAAATTTTTGCTTTTCATTGTGGCACATTATATATATGTTACAAATGAACTACAATATTGGTTGTGTATTGTGTTTTGCTCGAGTGAATGTTTTTTTTGCTCTGACTCAGAATCGTCTTCATGAACACTGACAAAAATAAAATGAGATACTGTGCTTTTTTGCTCTGTCTCAGAATCTTCTTCATAAAAACCGGTAATGATTAAAATGTGGTAACACTAAAACTGACATAAATAATAGTATAGAATATAAATAACATAATATATAAAAGCTAATATATTCATATGATTTCCAGATTCCACAGTAATGTGGTCTCGGCTAAACGGTAAACTATAATTCTTCACTGAAATAATTTTAGTACAGAACTGAATTTATGCAACATCAGGTTCACAAGGTTATATCACCAATCATCAACCCAAATAGATCTTAAGGTCACAAAGAAATCAAGCAACAACATGTGGCCACTGTCACAAAAATAAAATGCAATATTTTTAAGAGCCTTATTTATTTATTTATTTATTTATTTGTATGTTTCTTTCTTTCTTTATTTATTTATTTTTATACATCAAGACCAAACCAGTCCTTTTACCTTTCCCCACTTCATTTCTGCATGATCTCATTAAAAACCATTATTTATTCTCCAAATAGCTAAATGTAAAATTGTAAAGCAGTTCTACAGTTACTGTAGAGCAGATAAATTCAGAGCAATTGATGATTGTCAGAATAAAACCACCATATTAGATATGACGGTAGCATCAATGAAGGTCAGAGGACAAGCCTGAAGGACAGGGATTAACAGCTGTGATCAATGACGAGTCACAAAATTCAGAATGAGCTCTTGCTGTTTGATAATCGATATACGGCTAGTTCTCATAGCATCTAGACTGGGTTTATCGAATTATTAGTAACTTTACCAGCTTTGCATGGAATATGCATTGGGTCCACCCTCTCCATTCACTACATACAGTTACTGTATACATGCTTTTCTCAATATGCTTATATTGTTGTTCTGGGTTGAATGCATTAAACTGTATCTAGCTTAAATGCAACCCGATAACAATAATGATATTACTATTAGTAATAAAGCTTGATAAAGCTGTGTGTTTATGCTGTTACAGGAAGTTTGGCAAATATGCTTCTGATACCTAAGTAGGTCTGGTGAGCAAACTGTGTGCTGGACTCACACTGTGCTGTGGCTTCCAGGAGTAATTAAAACGCATTAATGACTTCTGGTTCATACAGCAAGACACCTTTGCGTGGAATTAACGTGCACGGTGCTGAACTGACAGTTTCTCTGCGAATTTAAATGATCTCTCAGAAGCAAGGAAAAGACGCTGCGTTTGCGTGCTACAGATATTTTTCAGCAGTGGAGATGCTTACTGGAAGCTTGAAGTGAGCAACAATCTTGAAGAAAACGCAGTTAAGGCTAGAAAAAGGCTTGCGTGGGAGGGAATGCAATGACGAATGAGGAAAACAAAAATAAATAAATGGGACTTTTGAACTTACTCGGCTTTTCTGGTGAGTCCTGCCGAGCGGCAGAGGCTCACAGGCGGCTGCGGCACCAGCGATCTGCACCGCGGGCTCCTCGCGCGCTCCTCCCGCTCCTCCGGCGGAGAACCGGAGCTGCACGGTGGGACAGCGGGCACGAGCTGCAGCTGTCGCGGCGGAGAGGGATGATGATGATGATGAGGGTGGTGATGATGATGAACCGGCGGAGGAGGGTGATGCTGCGGAGTCTGGCCCGCTGGAGGATGCGGCCCGGTGGTGGATGGTGGCGCTGGACTGCTGCTCCTCGGTGGAGGAGGAGGAGGTGGATGCTGATGCTGCGGCTGCTGATGCTGATGCTGGTGGTGCTGATGCGGATCTCTCAGGCGCCGGTTTTCTCCAATCAGGTCCTGCACCTTCCTCTCGAGATCGTCGATTCTCTGCCTCTGTGTCTGGATGAGGCTCTGTTGGTTTTGCACGATAGTCGTCAGCTCTTTGAGATAAAGCACGGCTTTCATGGGGTTGTCCAGCAAACTCTCCATCGCAAACCGTTAGTAACTGAATTGGGATTTTATTTTTCAAGGGTCGGGGGGATACGTGAGAAATAACCCGTGCCCTGTTTCTCTGAGTCCCGTGTTCAAGTTGTGTAAGGGTGCGGATGCCTGTGCTGATGCGGAGGATCAGTAGCTATCAGAGCATCAGGAGGAAGAGGAGGAGCTGTAGTAGGAGGTGGGGGAGGTTGCTCAGCTCTGTGGCCAACCACAGGACAGCGTATGGCCTCTCAACACTTAACCCCATCCACTCCTTCATTTTTACTTATCAGCAATATGTCAGGATGAAGTCACCTTTCTGGCTTTAATTTTCACCACGTATTCATAAAGCTACAATGCAAATACTTGCAGTGTATAACTGATCACTGCAGTGTTGAATTAGGTTTCAGCTACAGTGTCAGGTTAACTTTTGCAAATCAAGAATGTTTCATTAGTACAGGTGTGTTGAGATGTACTGGTTGTGTGGCCCGACATAAGCAAATGAACCGGGAAAAGAGCCAATATGGAAAGCCAAATGGTTCATCCACGCATTGTAATTACCCCACTAAAAACCTACACCAAGGGTATGCAACTAAAGCACAATTCTTGTTTAAATAGGTCCAGATGAGCAATAAAATGAATGCAGACAAAGCTATATTTTAATGGTTAGCTATTATTAATTAGTGTATGGCTATAAATGAGACAATTCAAAGTCATTTTGTTTACTTGTGGTGCTTCACGTTAACACGTTTGACCAGTACCATGGACTCAGTTTACATATTTTGAATTTGATGCGAGGAGACCAAATGCATTCTTCTCTGTATATTCTGGGTTTTTTTTTTTTGTTGTTGTTGTTGGTGTTGTTGTTGTTGTTAAATAAACCGTGTAGTCATTTAATCCCATACAGGCTAAATTCTCCTTCTTTGCCCCCCTGGTTAACGGAATAGGCTACATGGCGTTATTCATTCAGGATACCAAAAAATGTAACTGTATTCCATTAAAGATACAGAAAAAAGCCTTAATCAGATTACTGATACACTTATTAATAACATGGATTATTTTGAACAAATACAATTTTAAAATACATAAGTGCTGCAACAACTAATCAACAAAATTTATAATAGATATCGATAAATAGAAATAATTTCCAATTGTAAGTACAATTATTATTATTATTATTATTATTATTATTATTATTATTATTATTATTATTATTATTATTATCATCATTACGCTATGTCACATCATAAAAACACATTTAAGTGAAATGATGGAGCAGAAACACCAATATGTCTTTCTCTATGGTATGGAAACTCTTTCCAGTACACTACCCTGCTGGTTTCCTTATATAACTTGTGTTTTAAATGTGAGTAATATTATCACTGGTTTGTGGGAATAGGTGGAACAGAGTAAGTGTGATGTTCCTGCTTGAATTATCTAGAAGAGCTGTGTTATGTTTGGTTAGACAGCAAGTAGTGAAGATATTTGACTCAATTAGCTTGTAAGAAGTTAACCTAGCCTATTTTTCTGATCCAGTAATGCTGATAAATGATTGTACATTGTACGATTGTGCAATATACTATATGTATGTTTTGCATGTTATCAAGTCTCCATTCTGCTTTCAGTTCACACTGAAGTCTATCCCAAAAAGAGTCGATTCACTAATCTCAAATATTAAAAACTAAGAGTCAACTGCAAAACTTCGATTCCACACACTGAAAATGACTCACCTTTTGCGCACACAGCAAGCAAAATAAACTTAGTTTCGGAGATTTTCAGTGAGCAAAACAGGCACTGACTACTTTTTTTTAACAGGTAATTAGTAACTGTATTGGAATACATTTTTAAAGTAACCCTCTCTACCCTGATGACCTGGTAGATAAATCTTTGAAAGTCTGAAAAATCTCCCCATTCTGAGCTAATCTCTCTAGAGCTGGAACTACTTTCTGGTCCGGTGAGCTGTCTCCAGCTAAGTAATGTACATAAATGCATGTGAATGGATAAGTTACAACAGAAGATCTGTTACAGAAGCTATAATAATTCATCTTTTGAAAGCTAGAGTCTCTGATTGATGGCCAGGTTTGATCATCGCTGCTGTTTTTTTCCAAGTACTCAGCTTTTAGTCTGTTGAAATATTTTGCTGGGTTTGCATCTGGACCATGGTTCGTCAGTTGATGAGCCCTAATCTACACACTTATACCTACAACCACTATAGGATAATATCTCTAACAAGCTGTACTCTCTGTATAATATCTAGTTCCAGATTTCTGCTGCTTTGTGACAATGTCTAGGGCTATACAAATAAAACTGAATTGAAAACTTAATAAACAAAAAGAATATGCTTCATAAACAGGATGTATTTGGGGGGGGACAGAAATTATTCACATCCTAGTACTCATTTCTTTTTTTGCTATATTGCGACATGAAATTTAAGTATATTAAACTTTTAGATTTTATGAACTTTTTTTTTGCTCGTTTTGAAATGACAATCTACAGAAATAAAATTATACCATTTATTTGATGTCCTTAGGATTGTTTAATAAATAAATAAAAGTCTAAAAATGACACAATTACTAAGCATTCACTAACACCCCCACTCCATTCTAAAAAAAAGGAATAATACTTACTTTTCAAGACATCATAGTAAGTGTGTTACACAGGGTACACCTGTGTTAATTGTTACACCCCACCCTTGGTTGGCCCTATGGGGCAAAAACACTCCACCACTGACCCAAATCAAGTCTAAAGAGCACCTTTAACATTTATTAACACTGCATTAAGACTGCTAAAGACACACAGACAATACAGGTGTGCCACAACCCCAAGTCCTAGGCTAAAAGGTCACATGATCAGCAGTCCTCAAGATAGAAGCCCCTCTACAACAGGAACTTGCAACTTTTAACTGCTGCATAAATGACCTGGCCAGGGGCACCACGTCTGGCAAGTAGGTGTAGCACAAGTTGGGTGGGACTACAGAAAGAGGATAGATAGTACAGAGAAAACACACGATACCAATGTGAACATAACATAATTTTGATTCCACTTGTGTCCAATCATATGCTTGCATAAAATCTCTGATTTCTCACAACTAAAATGGCAGATGAGCACTGTGAAATCCATTATAACAAAATGGGGGGAAAAATGACACAGACACTTGCAAGATCAGGCCAAATTGATTGCTTGGGCAAGAAAATCTGAGGGCATTTGAAAAAAAAAACAGAGAGGGACTCCCAGTAACTCACATGTATTAGTCATGTATTAAAGGTGAGTGCTTTACATTTTTATTAATTGTACAATAGAAAAAAAAGGAAAATTATTTTTAATGATGGCTTCCATTTAGCAAATTAACTGCTAACCTCTTCTAGCTAGCTAGCTAAATAGCACCCATTATCAGGGCACCCATTATTTCGCAAGCCAGACTTCTAGCCTTTGCTGACTCTGAATTTCTTGACACTAAACATGGCCAAGGGCTGTGCACTCTCCTGGAAAGAGACCATCTGACTTTTCCCTGAGCCCATCAACAAACACGCAGTTATTTTCCAAATATCTATATTCATGACAATAATGTACACATTGTCACATTGATTACACATTGATTAAAATACAATGATTTACTGGCTATTTAGAAATGAACTAAATTGTAAGCTAGCCACAGTATACCAGGAAATAGCTGCATTCCAATTGGTCAGGTCATGTCTGCTCTGCATTCTGATTGGTCAGACCATGTTAAAGTGATAATGGAGACTGACATTTTGACAGCTTGGAAGAACAGCCAGAGATAAAAAAAAATATACAAGCAGAAAATAATAAACAAGCGATGTAAACAAGCAGAGGGGAAAACAAGGCCGAGACACAAGTTACATCAACTGTGTGAAATTACCTCTTAATGAGGACTCAGTGTAACCCATAGTTCTTTTCATCTTAACTCTTACTGCCATGTGTCTGCTTTTTTGCTACTTCAAAGCAATCATGTGCATATCTTGATCACAGCCTAATTACCCCCACATTGATTCAGCGGGTTTTATAAGAGGGAGTCCTTTTTCATATAGGAACTCCCTTTCTTTCTCCCTCCACAAAGAGAATCATTGGCTGCAACCTTGCATCTCACACTGAGCTACACCACTCCAGAGCAGTGAACCAGGCCATATGGATTGCTACTGATCCTACAGACCCTGGATTTCAACTGTTTCCAAAGTCTCCCTCTGGAAAATGCTTTAAAGCAGTCTGAACCAATACATACATGCACCTGAACATTTTCATAGGCCATATCCTTTCTTTCCTGGACTTGTTACTATCTGGTACATGGTTAACTGTTACTGATTTGCCCAAAGGTGTGAACGTGAGTGAGAACGGCCATCTGTTTCTCTGTCTTAGCCCCATAATAGAATGGCAACCTGTCCAGGGTGTAACCTGGCTCACCATGTCCAAATCATCCCACATAGAAGTGGCAAAAAAGATGCAAAAGAAGAAGACATAGTGAATTGTTACCTGCATTACTGAGCTGCTGTTTGCTTCATGTCTGCGCAGCTGCACTTTCTATTACATGCCATACAATCTGCACTACTTAATACTAGAGATACTATCTCTAATACTACTTGCACATGCACCCTTTTACAAATTAATCGAAACAAACTCTGAAAACAACAAAAATCAGTTTTGCTCAATTTTTTTATTATAAGTAATATTCATATACTCACATCAGTACATGATATGAGCTCCTTCTCAACTCTTCAGAAGCATCTGGGTTCAACGTAGCATGGAAGCCACCCATTTTGCACAGTCTTGGAGGATTTGGGCTCTCTGTACCGAACTTGAATCAGTGCCTGAAACATCTTCTCCACAGCTGTGCAGTTCATTCCACAAAGTTGTTGCTTACAAATAGACCACATATTTTCAGTTGGGTTCAGATTAAAAAAATATTTCATTTTTTATTCTTCAACATTTAGCATCACATATCCATGTAAAACTCTCAGGAAGCATCTGCTATACAGCACTATCTGTGTAATGCAATGTAATGTAATGTCTCCCATTCCTGCGAAGTCACAGATTTATTTTTTCTGACATGCAGAACTGAAATTGCACTCTGTGCTTGCGGTAAGGGAACTCCTGAAGTCACCTTGTTTCCATAGCAACAACTTGGCTTTCTCATCTGCTGTGTTGCACGAATAAAGAAAAAAAGAACAATAAGGAAAGGGAGATTACAAAAATAAATGCAATGAATAAATAGATAACAGTGTGTGTGTGTGTGTTAGCAATCTCTACAATGCCTTTTCATCGGTCCAAAAGAATACCATTATTAAACAGGACTTCGTCCACATGTGGATTTTGGATAACCCTGGTCAAATCGCTTTCTGCATCTGCGATAGTAGGAGGAAAATCCCTGCATTGCCTACCCAGATTCTGATCTGCACGATCATTTTGCGTCTATTCTACCTGTGTGCTGAATAATAATGTATTTTCTTTATATAGTGCCTTTTTCCCATGCAGTGCTGTATTACAATAGAAATGAGGCAAATTTAATGAGGACAAGCTATACAAGTATTATGCAGTGTGAGAGGCTTTGGAAGGTGTGCAAAGCTACCCCATAAATCTAAGTAGTACCCCTAACCCTACCACTAACCCTAGGAGCATGTACTTAATTCAAGAAGTGACAGACTGTTAGACGAAGTCAGGCACTTCTGAGTGAACAACAATAATACAAAACTACATATTATAGTGAGCAGTAACAGTATCAAAGAACTCCTGTTGCTGTCTGTTTGGACTTCCTGTGGGTTCTACAGTTTCCTCCTCCTTTCCTAAATTGCCCAAGGTTTAAATAAATGCATTTGTGTGTTTGTGTGTGTGTGTGTGTGTGTGTGTGTGTGTGTGTGTGTGTGTGTGTGTGCATGGTGCCCTGCAATGGACTAACATTCAATGCATGGTGTATTCCCACCTCATGCCCAGTCTTCCCGGGATAGGCTCCACAACCTAGAGTCCTGATGAGGAAAAAGCCGTTACTTCAGATGAATATTGAAGGAATGAATCCATTGTTGAATTAGTGATGTGAGAGTCAGTTTTACCCTATAAAGCCAAACTATGTCTTATATGTAGACTCTCACTGAATCTCACTAGTTTTTGTCCTACTCTCTTTTTGTCAGTTTCCCATTTTTTTCTCTATAGATACAAAGATCTATTCTCATTATGAACTATTGTTATAAGCATTATCAAACTAGTAAACAAAGTAGTAAAGAAGAAAATCTGAGTTCTATCCTATCCCAAATCTCTCTCTCCATCATGTGGCAAGATTGAGAATTACTTTTATTAAATAGGCCGAAAAGGACTATGCTTAGAAATCTTATAAATTATAATCCTAATAATCATAATTGCGGGCGGCACGGTGGTGGGGTGGTTAGCACTGTCGCCTCACAGCAAGAAGGCCCTGGGTTCAATCCCCGGGTTACCCAGGGTGCCTTTCTGTGTGGAGTTTGCATGTTCACCCCTTGCATGCGTGGGTTTCCTCCGGGTGCTCCGGTTTCCTCCCATAGTCCAAAGACATGCAGATTAGGTCAACTGGCTACTCTAAATTGCCCATAGGTATGAATGCGAGCGTGTGTGGCTGTTTATCTGTGTTGGCCCTGTGGTGGACTGGCGACCTGCCCAGGGTGTACCCCGCCTCTCGCCCGAAAAGTCTGCTGAGGTTGGCTCCAGCTTCCCCGTGACCCAGACAGATAAAGCAGTATAGATAATGGATGGATGTATGGCTGTCCAAAAGTTTGTGGACTTCTGAGCATCACACCCACTTGTGGACCTTTCTCAAACTGTTGCCACAAACTTTATATGCTGTAGCCACTCCGAAAAGCCAAGCTTACGTTATTATAACAGAAAATGGAGAACTAAATCTAGAATGGGATTTTCAAAAAGCACATATGAGTATTATGCGTCCACAAACCTTTGGCCATAGAGTGTACGACCTTTATAATGACATTTCACTATGTTGTGTTTTATGTATACTGTGAGTGCAAAATATAGTGGATGTGTCCTCTGTGAGTGTTTTACATTCATATTCTAGTCTCACGCGAAGGTTCTCTGAGTAATTTTGTACCCAGTCATTTTCACAGACTCTGCCTCAGCTGTCATACCAACTACACAAACTGATAGCTGCAAAACATGGTACCGTTTTATACCCTTGTCCAGGAACGTACAGTACCTAAGAATTAACGTTGTGGTCAAAAGGAATACAAATACAGATACTAATAGGAGACACACTATTGTTTTTTTTTTTGTTTGTTTGTTTTTTACAGAGTGGCAGAAAGGGTTTCTTGTTGAGACTAGATTCTGTGGAATGCAACAAGAAAGTGGCCCAAGCTGACTTTCATGCAATCTGGGATCTCGTAAATATGAAGCTTGTGGAGTAAAAAAAGTTCATGTTTAATGTGAACATATCGCAGTCTGTAATAACCAGCTGACCAGGGTCATAGTGGCTTAAATTAGGCAAATAGATTATATTTATATATTTATATTTTGTGTAATAGAACCAGCTAAATACTAAAGAAAATATTGAAGTCAAGTACATACAAAACTAATCATCAATCGATTGATTAAAAGCATCTTCATTCTGAGCATCAGAGTGGGTTTTTTAGTTCAGTAGTGTTTTTATGTTTAGACTTGGGTATAAACTGCTTCCAATAAGTGAAACCTTTATGTTACAGCAATCTCATGGCAAACTTTAGGCTATCCAATTCAATTCAATTCAATTTTATTTGTATAGCACTTTTTACAACAGACATTGTCACAAAGCAGCTTCACAGAAGTATACAGATTCTTAGGAGTTTATAAATTTATATATATCCCTAATGAGCAAGCCTGTGGTGACGGTGGCAAGGAGGGGGTACGTATAGCTATGATTTTTAATATTTGTAGATATTATTAATACATATTTTAAATGATATTAAAGTACAGTTCGTGCCCTTTCAAATTAAACAAACTTGTAATTGTCATTTTTCTTTAGTTTTCTGTTTGTTTACAGGATGACAAAAAGAATTTCTTTGTTATTCTCAGTGAAATCTGGTCTAAAATTCTACTGGGGTATAGAGGGTTCTACTGGGGTATAGAGGGTTCTACTCGGTATAGAGGGTTCTACTGGGGTATAGAGGGTTCTACTGGGGTATAGAGGGTTCTACTGGTGTATAGAGGGTTCTACTCGGTATAGAGGGTTCTACTGGGGTATAGAGGGTTCTACTGGGGTATAGAGGGTTCTACTCGGTATAGAGGGTTCTACTGGGGTATAGAGGGTTCTACT
>JAQQZR010000004.1:12140025-12160315 GCA_030068235.1 Notoglanidium macrostoma
GTGTGGCTGTTTGTCTGTGTCGGCCCTGTGGTGGACTGGCGACCTGCCCAGGGTGTACCCCGCCTCTCACCCGAAGAAGAAGGTATTAAGAAGGCAAGAAATTCCACCAATTAACTTTTGACAAGACACGCCTGTTAACTGAAAAGCATTCCAGGTGACTACCCCATGAAGCTGGTTAAGATAATGCCAATAATGTGCAAATCTGTCATCAAGGTAAACAGTGGCTACTTTGAAGAATCTAAAATATGAAACATATTTTGTTTTGAACAGTTTTTTGTTTACCACATGATTCCATGTACGTTCCATATGTCCATCATTGTTTTGATGTCTTCAGTATTGTTCAACAATGTACAAAATAGTCAAAATAAAGAAAAACCAATGAATGAGTGTATCTAAACTTCTGCCTGGTATTGTATACTTACATACACTGTTGTTAAAAATATATGGCCAATTTTTTTTAAATGACTTTCCATAAGAGTGTGCAGTTTAATGCATGAATTTGCTAAAAAACAAACAAACATATTTTTATTGTAATATTTCAACCCAGCGATAGAGTCTTAATATCTCTCTCTCTCTCTCTCTCTCTCTCTCTCTCTCTCTCGCTCTCTCTCACCAGTACCACTAATGCCGGAGTCCCATATGGAAAATGTGTTTCCTAAATGTTCTTATTATCCTATTTACATATTTGACAACGATACCATTGAGAGATATGATGGTGTAAATCATGTGAGTATAAGTTTAACACAAGTTTTCTTGAAAGCAAGAACAAGAGATACTACCCTAGCATGCAAGAAAAATTCATGGGAGAATATTTAGGAAACCTGGACTTACGTGACAGCTTTTTACATCTAAAAAGTCCTCTGAGGTTCTGTAAAATGTGAAAATAATAATAAATTTTTACAAAAAAACACACACAACAATCATACAGCACCACTACTATACAGACCGTTTGACTAATCAGATACACCGATGCTAGGATCGTATTAATTCTGATGAAAAGCAATTCAACATGTAGTTCATTATAAATAATAAACTGTCATTTTAAAGGTTCGCTACTCATCAGTGTTCCCAAATGACTACACAAGGCTCACTAATGAGGACATTAAGGGACAGATATGCTTTTACGAAAAGGATGAAGTATATGAGAAGGGGTAATGTACTTTCAATGTGTATATTAGTTACATATTGTACACCCTCAATTTTACTGTACTCATGTACTAATGTGCTTGTGTTTACCATTGTAGAGGTGGGTTTGGTCCATATCTGAAAATAGAAAAAACAGGAGACGAACAAGGTAACATACTAATAGATTGATAAAATGAGTTTCATGTTTTTCGAATGTTCCTTCACCCTAAGTTAATTGGATAGATCACTCAGTGTTCTAACACTGCCCTTATATGCCCAATCAGCTGAGGAAAATATGCACAAGCCAAACTGGAAGAAAGTCTTCGATGTACAGCCTGTGAATTTCCATTCAAAGCAGAGTGACTTTGTTGTCAACACCTGCAAAAGAGCTGGAAATATTATAATGCCCCTAAAAGATGTAATGCCTGTAATTAAAGCCTTCAGGAATCAACTGAAGTTAACAGATAACACCAGGTAAATGATCACACAGCTGTCCTGGCTTGGGAACATGGCCCACAGGTAGAATTTGTCTGAACTTGACTTATGTTTTTGCAGCGATCTGGTCCTGAAACGAGTGTTAAATGTGGAGAAAAAGACAAAGGCTGATGTGGGCAGTCGCTACCTTGTGGAGATGGAGATGGAAGATAAAGAGGGAAGGAATGTTCTTATCTCTAAATATCTTTACACCACAAACAACCAGAGATATCCAGACTTACCTGGTCTCTGCAGCCCAACAGACTTCAGCTGGAAACCATATGCAAAAGTCCATGTTATTTTGACAGGTCAGAAATAAAGCTTTTTATGAACTCTATTGCTACCTAATGATTCTAACTCTCAATCATAAGATCATGTGATTTCTTGATCATGTGATTTCCAAAGGTTTCCCAAATGTGAAATAGGCATCTTGCTATTTTGCTGTTTATCATCTTGGTATGACTTTAGTTGGATAACCTGGATTTAGTCGGACAATCTACAAACCATCTACAGACTGTTATGAAGTCTATCAATTTATTCCCAACATGACAAATGAGTCTGAATTGTGTTTTGACTAGGAATGTAGACTAGTTACTCATCTACAAATTATCTACAAAATTTGGACCATCCAAATAAAGCTAAAATAAAAAAAAGTAACAGGTCATTTGTTTATCTATAATACAGAATTTGCAAAAATAATCTACTAAACATCAACTGTTGGCATTAGATTTACATTTTACATTTTAAATTTTAGGGTTAGCATTACATTTTACACTGGCTGATGACAATCTAGTGTTGATCATTTTTGTGAGTGATTGAGTGGCAGGATTTTGTGATTGATCAAGAGTATTTTTGCAAGGAAGAGTGGAATAAAATTTTCAAATCAAGATGTGCCACTTTAGTAGACTCTTAGCACTTTATAACCAAATTATACACTGCCCGTCCAAAAAAAAGTCACACGCTAATATTTCGTTATACCGCCTTTAGCTTTGATTAAGGCATGCATTTGCTGTGGCATTGTTTTGATGAGCTTCTGCAATGTCACAACATTTATATCCATCCAGAGTTGCTTTCAGTTTTCACCAAGATCATGTAGAGATGATGGGACAGTCGGATCGCTGTGCAAATTCTTCTCCAGCACATCCCAAAGATTCTCAATGGGGTTAAGGTCTGGACTCTGTGGTGGCCGATCCATGTGTAAAAATGATGTCTCATGCTCCCTGAACCACTCTGTCACAATTTAAGCCCGATGAATCCTGGCATTGTCATCTTGGAATATGCCTGTGCCATCAGGGAAGAAGAAATTCACTGATGGAATAACCTGGTCATTCGGTATATTCAGGTAGTCAGCTGACCTCATTCTTTGGGCACATAACGTTGCTGAACCTCGACCTAACCAACTGCAGCAACCCCAGATCATAGCACTGCCCCCACAGGCTTGTACAGGAGGCACTAGGCATGATGGCTGCCTCACTTCATGCGCCTCTCTTCTTACCCTGATGCGCCCATCACTCTGGAACAGAGTGAATCTGGACTCATCAGACCACATGACCTTTTTCCATTTCTCCAGAGTCCAATCTTTATGCTCCCTATCAAATTGAAGTCTTTTTTCCGGATTAGCCTCACTGATCACTGGTTTTCTTAAGGCTACACAGCTGTTTAGTCCCAATCCCTTGAGTTCCCTTCACATTGTGCGTGTGGATATGCCCTTACTGTCACTGTTGAACATAGCCGTGAGTTCAGCTGTTGATTTTTTACGATTTGATTTCACCAAACGTTTCAGTGATCGCCGATCACGATCATTCAAGATTTTTTCCGACCACATTTCTTCCGCGAAGATGATGGTTCCCCACTCTCCTTCCAGTTTTTATTAATGTGTTGGACAGTTTTTAACACAATATTAGTAGTTTCAGCAATCTCCTTAGATGTTTTCTTTGATTGATGCATGTCAATAATTTGACCCTTCTGAAACAGATTAACATCTTTTCCACGACCACAGGATGTGTCTTCCGACATGGTTGTTTAAGAAATGAGAAGATACTCACTGCATCAGTTAGGGTTAAATAACTTGTTGCCAGCTGAAACATAATCATCCATGCAGTAATTATCCAATGGGAGGCTCTGACCTATTTGCTTTGTTAATTCAAAGTGGTGACCTTTTTTTTGGACAGGCAGTGTTGTAAATTATAGTGTAACTAAATTATAGTAATTTTTTCTGCCTTATTCATTTCTATTTATTTTTTGTCTTCACATTTTCTTGAAAAAGATCCGACATGATTTATTTTGGTTTTCTTTACAAAGACCTTCAGATTTAATGGTGGTTTGTAGACTTTTTTTTTTACACTGTATCGATGGTTTACTGACTTATATGTTATTAGACTGTCTAAATAACAAAATATCAATAGTTTTTAGCAAAAAAAAGAGTAATAAGATTTATTTAGGTTATTTTTATGTTCTCAATATAATTTTTTTACTACAGCTGCTACAACAACAACTAATAATAATAATAATAATAATAATAATAATAATAATAATAAATGTTCTGTACTGTACTAATGTAGTAACTACCTATTTGTTCTGTAATAGATTATATTATTTCATATATCAGAAGGTTGTTTATGTGTATACATTAGAAAAATGAGGTGCTGCTATACATTACTGGAATATTTGAACCGCTTTTAGTATTTCATATTTGTAATATTTTAAAATATTGCAAAACTGTTTGTGTTGCTTATTTAAGAACATCCATAGTGATGTATAGCATTTGGTCTTTGTACAGATGAACAGTGCAGAAACTTGCTGTCAGGTCCATTGTACTGGATTTACTCTTTTGGCATGAAACCATATGAAGTTCTCCATCCATGCAAGAATGTGCAAGGATACTTTCTTACTAAGCAATTCTTCAATACATGCACATCACGTACATTTCCCTTTTATTCCAACAGTTAAGAACCAGGGGAGATGGGTCATGCACTTCATCAGAGAAATGGAGAAAGTGTATGAAGACACAGGAGACAATAACTTCAATGTCATCATCATAGACTACAACAGCACTGATATTGATGTAGAGAAGGAATTGAAAAATGCTAATTTACCAAGGTATGGTTTTTATTCAGTAAAAGAAAAATTATGTCAACATATGTTCATATTGTATATATACACACAAGAAAGTCAGATTTTTAAAATCTTTTATGGTCGATTTGTGTTATTTGTGTCAATTTTCCTGCACATGAACAGCTACCAGTTTATGAGCCTTAATGGACATTTTCGCAAGTCGCAAGGAATTCAAGCTGGAGTTGATATTGTTCAAGTACGTAAGGTTGATTTTTCACTGTAACAATTAAAGAAAAGGTTATGGACTGTACCGTTTGTATGGGATCTTACTGAATGGATGGGTCTCTCATTACATTTAAGTGTAATATCTGTACATACATACAGCTGTGACCTTTTTTTACTGAATTCATTTCTTCCTTCAGGATGACAACAGCATTTTGTTCATGTGTGACCTGCACATCCACTTTCCTCCATCGATAATAGACAATGTGCGTAAACACTGCGTACAGGGGAAGATGGCATATGCTCCTGTTGTGATGAGACTGGAGTGTGGTGCCACAGTATATGCTCCCGCAGGTACTCATGTTACCCAGTTAAAGAGTCAGCAGAACCTAATCATCAATAACATTATAGTAAATTATCTATTTCTGGCATTCTTAACTCCCGATGGTCCATTGCCTGTGTAGTTCTTTAGTCTCAACCTACTATCCTGTAATTTCAAACATTTAAGCAACCCTAATACGCAACAGCAAAACCCAAAATACACAACATGTGTGAAAACGCAATAAGCAAAATGAAAAACACAAAAACACATATTTACTTGCCTGTCAGGGTCATGGGGAAGTTGAAGCCAATCCCTGCTGACTTCAGCGAGAGGCGAGATACACTCTGCAGGTCACCAATCTATTGCAGGGCTAACACGGAGACAAACTACCATTCAAACATTCACACCTATGGGTAATTTAGAGTAGCTAGTTGACCTTATCTGCATGTCTTTGGGCTGGGGAGAGGAAACCAGAGCACCTGGTGATAAGAAACCCACGTAGGCACAGGGAGAACATGTAAACGCCCAGAAAGGCTCCAGTCAGCCAGCAAGTTGAGACCCTGAAACTTCTTGCTGTGACGCCAACAAAACAAACCACTGCACCACTGTGCTGCCTGAAAATACATCACTATTTTACAGATCATATACCCATTGCATATTGGCTACAGCGCACATTAGCCTGAGAGATGTTGGAAAACGGAGAGGTTTTAGATATGCTGAAAACTTTTCATTGAATTAATGGGTATGCTAACTCTGAACACTCCCTTACATAATTAACTTCACATTAAATTGCTTTTGCTAGGCAGACTCCATAACAGACTGAATTCTTTTTCACTGTGATGTTCAGTAAGGACTTACCCTTCATATTTGCTTTAATGTTCATTTGTTTCTGAATTTGCAGTGATGTTTTTGGTTTTGCTGTTTCGCTGTTGTATTTGTAGTTTTAGTGTACATTTGTTCTGTGCTTACACCATCTGAAGGGCACATGTGTTGGCAGTATGGCAAGTCTCTAGCTCTGCAGGGCCATGAGTCTCCAGGATGTTATCAGCATATTTAATGCTCCTGTCAAAAATGTGACCCTGACATATTTAATGTGGCACAGGTTTCTGGGAAACTCAGGGCTATGGTCTGTTGGGGATTTACAAATCAGACATGGACCGAATTGGAGGCATGAATATTAAAGAGTTCACAGAAAAGTGGGGAGGAGAAGACTGGGAACTCCTGGACAGGTATGCACATGTTACTAGAGACATGCAGAAGAGGACAATTTGAAACCTTTTTGTTTTTCAGAAAATATGATTATAATAAAATTAGCCATAGACAAGGCAAAGAAGAGAGATTGAAACTAATTATGAGAACCATATGCTCCTTGTTAGCAGTTCGTTCTTATGATTAGTCTTAGTGTCTCCTCTGTGAGGTGTGAACAAGTGGAGCAAGAGTGAATCAAAACAAAAATGCTCTTGCAAAACTGTCACAACTTTTCACACTAACACTGGGGCAGGTCAAATCTCCAAGCAAATAGCAGTGCAGCAAATATTTTAGGTTTGAGAATATCCTTGAGCAGCACAGCCTACACGTATCAGTCACAATGTTTCTTTATCTAGTCTTCCATGTTGCCATCCACTAAGTCTATTGTGCTCATCCCCCATTCAGAATCCTATTGCACAAGCTGGAGGTGGAACGACTGCACATGAGGAATTTTGTACACTTCTTCCATTCAAAACGGGGCATGTGGAACGAAGTATGATGCTTGGACACTTGTTTCTGGTCTAGCTTATGACAATAGGCAATGGTGAATATTATATTTAAAATCTGTACAGCACTATGTAAATAAGGTTTGGGTATATCTATTCAGTTTTACATAACATTTTTCCATTTTTCACATTTTAGAATAATGATGGTATCAGAACTATGAATTCAACCTTGGAATTACACTGTGACCAAAAGGGTTTCCTAATTCTTAAAAACAGCCACCCTGTTTATAGTTTCAGTATGCTTTCTATATTTTTAAGCAGTTGGAATACTTTAGTAAATACACTGCGCATAAAATGTTTTCTTTACTCTGTCGGATGCTTGTCATCACTTCTTACTTCTTGTGATCACGCACATCCATTTATGGATAATTAGCTTTAATTCACAAACCTGTAATTGCCAAGTTATATATACCATACAATACCTTGAATACACATAACTCCGATTGAATACGCAGACTTGAACATGACTGAGATACCTCTCGGACACTGCCGTAGAACTGGATTTTCCATCCATCATTAAGCTAAAGTTTTAACAACATTAAACTATAAGGACTTGTATCAACTAAACAATAAGGAGTTTCCATGCCAAGCTACTAGCTCTCAGTAGTACTCTTATGCAATGTCCATACGTTTATGCCTAGCATCCATATTACTCCAGACTTTTCGAGCCCTTAAAACAGAGCATTTGGGAAACTCTACTCGCCCCACTTTATTTTGAAAACATTGTTGGGTGTGGATGGTCAGAAACTAAGGCTTTTGGAAACACTGACCCAGACACCCATCTTTGCGTCCTGATTAGGATCAATTTAGGTCTATCCTTCCCTGATTTGTCACTGTCCTACATGTGACCATTTTCTGGAAGTTGCTGACCTTGTCTTTGCTAGCAGCTGCAATGCAGTTAAGTTCTGCATTTTATAATGCTGCAACTGCTAAACATATGCAGGAGGAAAGCTATTATTTGAGAAATCTGCAGCTAAGCAACCAACTGCAGAGTAGACAATCTGTATGTCATCATGGTTTAAGTCAATGCTCGTATTTATCATGGCATGGTAAATTTAAAAGAGGCAGTAGTACATTATCAAAACCTGTTTAGCTTGTTTGGCTTGATAGTGAGATATTTATAAGGACCTGTACTGCACCCTGCCTCCTTCTTAACGGTAGAATCCATGCCTTCTTCTGCTCTATCCTCTGTCAAACGCACGACTTGAGTGATTTTATATACACTTAATGTCTCTGGATGGCCTAGACATATACAGTGTTTTTCTTTTCTAAAATAAGGCTAAACAACTTACTCTACTCAGCACAGTCAGGGCTGGGTCTGAATGGATAAAGTCATAACGCTTTTCATCTAGGCAGACAGACATCAAAGGCAAACAGTAACTCCACCCAGGGAGCAGTTCAATTACACAATTATATGGGTTCAAAAGAGATGATAAATGTGTACGTTTATTTAGTCAGGTGACATATGATTGAGAAAATGTGCTAGTCTGCTGCCAGAACAGCTTCAATACACCCTGGCAGAGATTCTACACCTCTCTGGAACTGTGCTGGAGGGATGACCACCATTCATCCAAAAGATATTCACCCAGTTCTTGTTTCGATGATGGTAGTGGAAAGTGCTATCTTGATAACACTTCATTTCAAGATCATTTATAGGCGTAAAGCTGGGTTGAGAGCTGGTGACTGTGAAGGTCACAGCATATCATTTACATTATCAAACCAGTCATTGAGTACTCATCCTCTGTGGAAGGGGAAATGGTTTTCCTAGAACAGTGGTCACCTCCCTGAAGACTTTAGCTCCAACCATAATTATGCCCACCTGACCATTTAATCATTACCTTAAGAAGTTCTTGATCAACTAAAAGAGCTGTGTTAGATTTTGGTTGGAGATGAAACTTGTAGGAAGGTAGATCTGCAGGAATAAAGGTGGTGACCACTGTCCTAGAAGATACCTTTCGCATTTACATCTACGGCAGTTGGCAGACGTCCTCATCCAGGGTGATTTATAGAAGTGCTTTGAAGTCTCTCTAAATAAATGCGTCCTCGTACTGGTTCACTAGGTCATGGGAGTGCTATGAGTCTAAAATCCCTGTTGGAGAGGTAGTATTGCAGTATTGAAAAACACACAAGACAACACAAGAATTGTTGTTATTTCTTTTCGAACAACCAAGTGCTAATGGAAGAACTTTGTGAAGAAGTAAGTGTTTAGGCATTTCAAGACAACCAGGAAAGGTCAATGGATGAAGAAAGCAAAGAGAGGATAGTGTCAGTGCCTAACTCCAGCAATAGAGAGGAAAAGGAGTTGGTACGGAAGGGATGATAGGGTGCAGGAGGGTACGAGGAGAGGAAGCTACAGAGGAAGGGGAGATAGATTGTTGACTAAAGACAAGGTCCAGGACGTTTCTTCCTTTGTGTGTAGGAGTGCAGCTCTTGAATGTCAAGGAGAAGGAATGCAGGGAGAAGAGAGAGAAGGGAAGAGGACTGGAGCTTGTTGGAGGGGAGTTTGATGAGCATGTCCATTTCTTTAAGAAAGTTTTCTAGCGGACCAGAAGGGTGGTAGACAACAATGATGAGAAGGTTGATCAGAGGTATAATTTCAACTGCATGGAATTCAAAGAATGATATGCTGAGATGAGACAAAGATAGAGGTGTGATGCGCTATCAACAAAGACAAAAGCAAGCCTGTACCGCCACCGTTGCCACTTACTCATTGTTATCCATCTGGATAGACATGTTTCATCATAGAATAAAAGATGTCAAACAGAACATTGTATTGAATGAGAGTGACTCTTTTCTTTAAGGATACAAGAAGACCCAAACAATACTAGAAAATGCTATAGTAAAACAGAGTGACTGCTTTCTTCTTCTTCCTTTAACCTGTCACTCATCTGTATGTCTGCCTTAATTAGCTGATAAAATAAACATTGGTGATGATTGGCCAGTGCCAAAGCTGTTGTGACACAGTCAAGTGTGAAGCAAATACTTCCTGCTATCTGTGTTCTAAATATTTTAATAAAATTATATTTAAATGGAAAGAAAATGTAGAAAGGTATTTAAATCAAAGACTTTACAAGTGCTTTACACTATACTGAATGCAAATAAATAAATAATCCTGATTGTGGCTCTCTAGGCAATAGATTACATTGTCTGATTAGTGTTCACAGATTAATTCATCTAAAATGATTAACTTATAACAGAATGAAATTATTTGTTTTATTTGTGCAAAGCCACATCATCTGCATCTGTTGTGGTGTGTAGAGCCAGAGGAAAAAAATATTTGACTCTTTATTTAGCAATACAAATGAAACAGGTCTATTTTAAAGCATATTTATAGTCATATTTGGCTTCAGTTGACAGATTTGCTCATTTCTTTTTAATATCAATACTTCCTCATTAGTACTTCCTGCTATGAAAGGAGCATACAGTTTCACACATCATTTATGTAAAGAAGCTATTTCTATTTCATTAAAAAAAAAAAAAGTTGTCAGTCCTGCTTGATGCCTACTTTGAAGTGGTTGTTCTGAATAAGGGATCAGACAAGTTATTTGTCTTCTGATCTTATTGTAGACTAAGAAATGTGGAGCACGTGGAATTACACACAGAGATCTTATCCATCGGATTGAACTTGTTAACAAGCCAAATTCTTTTATAACAAGTGCAATATAGCACGACTCTATACTAACTTACATGCACATTCTTGTAAAATACACATCTAGAATAATGTGTGCTTAGATTACATACTACAATTGACTACTTAGGACTAGGATTTAGGACTAATAGGAACACCCATACACCTGCACATTCATGCAATCATCCAATTATGTAATTATATGACAGATCAGGAAATCATGTGGCAGCAGCCCAATGCATAAAATCAGGTCAAGAGCTTCAGTTGATGTTCATATCAAACCGAACGTGGAAAAAATTCCCTTTCTGTCACTTTGACAGTGGCGTGGTTGTTGGTGCCAGATGGGCTAGTGTATTTCACAAATGGCTGAGCTCATGCTAAGGCTACAGAAACTGCAATAACTACTCTTAGTAGTAAATTGTTTATTTGATATTTGACTGAAAAGCCAAATATAATAACCTATATAATATAATAATAACCTTCGTGAATCCTTTACTCATTCAAGCAGTACCAAAAGAGCGATTAACTTTAGGTTCATCGTCGAATGAAGAAAAGCATTAATGCGAGTTAAATAAACATGATAGGACTGACTTTCAAATCCAGCACTCTTTTAGTCCATCCCATTATCAGTAAATAGAAATCCACTGATTTAACTGCTGCTTTTCCTTCATGCTAACCCTAGGCACTGTACTGGTCTTAGGCAGGAGACCCTGGTACTCTATGATACCTATTTACTTTTCTATTTTAACCTGAGTGAAGAATTTGAAGCCGTATGCCAACATTTACCAGAGTATCTATTTAAATGATTTACATGCACTTGTGGTGAGCAGTAAAGTTCCTCCAGATTTCTGTTTCTGTGTGGCGTACTGTATTTAACAACTATACAAACAGCTCCATCTACAGGACAAATAGTATAGTGCTGTATTAACTAATATCATTTAATATGTCAAAAGAACACAATTTTTATATAAATCGAAACACTGAGCATGCTGTATTTGTCACCAGCTTTGCAAAACTCTGTATTACTCACACGATGGCACTACTGACCTGGCTTAACTTAGTTTATGCAGCAAAATGCAGCAAATTCAGGGACTAGTTACAGTCCCAGGCTGGCCTTAACTCTTCTTTTGTCTACATTTCAACATTCATCACTTCTATTTCTTCATTATCTTTCTTATATTTCATTCTCATCCTCAAGAGAAATGATGGCATGTAGGCTTGTTAAATGCAACAGTATTATTATTAGATTTCCTGCTGCTCCTCATTCACATATACATTGGTTTTGGCATGTCCAGTTAGGAAATAACTTCCAATTAAAACATGAATTGAACACATAGATTTATGGAATTATGGAATTAATGGAATTAATCAAGAACAAACAAAAATTATGTCATGATTTGGCATTCCATCCTGAAGTTGTTTGAAAGTATGCATCGTTTGCCATTTGGTGAACTGACAGTTATAATATATATAACTGACAGTAAAGTATAATATATACCCTCCATTCTTCTGGTTGTTTTGTCCACCAGGAGGCACTGCATTTTTACAATTTATAGCAAATAACATAAAAAAATATCTTGATGCTTGCTGTAAAGGTTCCACGTTTAAACAGTTTTGACTCAGTAACTCATATGCACTTCTGATAAACAATGTTAATTAGAATAATCACATAATGACTGACACTGATATAACAACACACTTATTTTTGCTTGTATGAGTGACATGCTTAAATCTTGTTTAGAAATTGAAATTGATGCGATAAAACATGTAATTAAAACAGCAATAGGCTGCAGACGTTTGGATCAAGAAAAAAAGTAACCATCCAAGCAAGCTAATTTAATAGCCACATGGAAATCTGGCACAGGTTTGCTAGGTGTATTCGTGCATTATCATGCTTGAAGTAGCCATTATAAGATGGGTAAATAAAGGTAAACAATAATCACATAGGCTATGGAATCCAAATGATGCTTGATCGGTATTAGGGGGCCCAATGTGTGCCAAGAAAACATTCCCCGCACCACTACACCACCACCACCACCCTGAACTCTTAACACAAAGCAAGTTTGGTGGACAGATTCACACTGGTTCTGACTCTTTCACCATGTTGAGTTTTTCAAATCAAGTTTCATGAGACCTCGTGATCCTGTGTGCACTATAGCCTCAGATTCCTCTTCTTGTCTGACAGGAGTGGAACCTGATGTTATCTTCTGCTGTTGTAGCCAATCCAACTTAAGATACGATGTGTCATGCTCACCATGATGATTGTGACTCTGGCTATTGTGTCAGCTCGAATCAGTCTGGCCATTCTCCTCTGAGCTCTCGCTATAGCAAGGCATTTCCACCCACAGAACTTCCACTCAGTGAATACTTTTTTTGTTTGTTTTCACACCATTCTGTGTTTCTGAAATACTCAAGCCAGCCTGTCTGGCACCAACAGCCCAGCCACAGTCACTGAGATTGTATTATTATTATTATTTTTTTGCCATTTGATGTTTGATGTGCACATTAACTGAAGCTTTTGACCTGTATCTGCATGTCTGGATTATTGAATATTTTATATCAATATTGGTCCTAAAGAACTAGTTTCTAAGCGAGTCTGAAATTATATATTACTTTCTTGAGCAAATACAATAGACAAGTTATTGTTTTGCATTTCCACCAATCTAAAGGGATTTAATAGTTATGGAAGATAAGAGAAGTGTTGCAAACAGAAGAGGCAGTTACATTATTTCAGTACAGAAATATGGTTAATGTAAAGATTGATATCGTGTTGTTCTTTATTATACATGTCTAACAGTGTGTAGAAACAAAGCAAGTAAGTGACATTGTTGACTTGTGAAAAAAATGTAAATATGTGGCGACATTCCATTTTGCTACTTATGCGGAATGGACACAGGACAGATTTAATGCGAAACCTCTGATTGGTTTCACTCCCATGCGGGAAGAAAGAACAATTTGAAGAATAACAGGAAAGAAGCATCACACACACACACACACACACACACACACACACACACAATCCTGGAAGCTTACCAGCACGAGGACTCTACTTTTCTTCATTCACATGATGTGTGTCCAGCATGTGTGATTTACTGCCATTTTGAATGTGCGTTCTCATTGTGGTTTTTTTTTTTTATCTGAAACATCATAATTTCATCCTTTTATTCACAAAGTCATTTTCTTAATTGCCAGTGTAGGATTCCAAAATCCAGTTTATTTAAAGGCAAACAGACAAACATGAAGGTAACAATTTTATTGAAGGCACTACAAGTCAATATACCAGTATGAGACCAGGATGAGGTAGAAGAGAAAAGAGCTGTTTTTGGCATAGCCATTTGAGTTGTTGAGTTTACGGAACCAGAAACATTTTCCCTACAAACAGATGTGATTTGGAAGAAATTAAATGTTTAAATGCGAAATGTAAATAAAACTACTTTTATGGCTTAATTAAAAAAAAGAAAAAAAGAAAAAAAAGAATCACTGCATAATTTGAAATTCTGGACCACCCACTTTCCTAAATATTTGACTTCACAAAAAACAAAATTGATAGAAATACAATAGTAGGATAAAAATTAATAAAACAGCATGTGCCTATGATAAAAAAAAAAGATTATACTTTAGCTGAAATAGCAATCAGTTAAGCCCTTAAGGATTCAAGTTTTTTCAAGTTGTAAAATCCTGCATTTTACTTCAAGTCTTAATTTTTCCATGATAGATTAAGGCGGTCACCAACCAAATAAAGTTGGTGTCACATGTCTGAGCTTTGACTCTAGTAAAGGAACCACATTTCATGAAGAACACGTGTCAGGATCAAAAACTGATTCCAAGGGCCATGTTAACAAAAACCTTAAAAGGAAAGATCCACCTCAATATATATGCTCATACTGAAATATTTGTGATGTGCATAGCATTTCTGGTGTTCATTTGTTGCTGTATTTTTGTTATTCCTATGAGAATTTAGCAGCTGTGATTTATGAGATGACAACTTGATGGTTTTGTACATATGAAGAGGTGGAAGAGCTTCACAGACTAAAGTGTTGCTGCACTGCTTTGGGGATAAAGCAAGGGCTAATTCACAGCTGTGCCACTATCACGGCTAGTCGAACGTTATTGTGGGTAATGTAGCATTATGGGTAATTTAGGAAATTATTAACCAAAATAAAAACAGAGCGACATATCGATGAAAAAGTTGAAACCCAAAAAATCAACTTTCACTATAAAACAAATCTTGGACGTTACTGGATATAACATATTCATTATAAATATTGATATGCAAGTCGTTCAGGATGGAATATTCCTTTAAGGTCAAAATTGGATGTATAAGTTCTAATCTTATGTGTGTAATTACATAGTCGAAGTCGTCAGGCCTGAGACAGTTTGCACATGTGTCTTGGTTTTGGTTTTCTTTACAATGTGACATTTATGAATATCAGAAAAAGTGTGTTCCATCATGAACTCCCAAAGCACAGCCCCTTGCTGATGAAGCAGTTCTTTAAATGCAATATTCAGCGTCACTTGCTTTCCTTTCATGTCCTTCAAAAGGAAAGAAATATCCTCGCAAACTAAAAATACATATTAAGCCAATACATGGCCCATGTGGTTGTGCAAGAAGAGTAAAGTGTGCACTTTTCCATTCAGATGATAGTCAAATGAGCCATCCATCTCATCCCAGCAGGAGTGTGAGAAGTGTCAGGACAGTAAGTACAGTGATGGTGCAGGGAAACAGGGCAGCACTGTGGTTCTCTCTATTTCTGATTTCAGGCAATAGGCAAGTGGGATCTGCTGTCACAAGGACTGAAGTGTTGGCACTTTTCAGAAACTGGAAGTTATGTGTTAAGGCAGTGAATCTTTCTGGACCATACGGCAGTGACACGGTCTCTGTGAGTGGCTCGTATCCTGGGTATGTCACCTGCAAAGACGTGTTTGATACATACATATTTTAAATACACCGTTGTCAAACTAGATCGCAGCACACACTGGTGCACCCTTAACCCTTTCACATCAGACTAAACTTGATCATTTATCCACAAGTTTCTTGTATAATTACTCCAGAGCTGAGGCCTGCACAGCAGCTCTGCCTCATGGATTAATGGACAATTCTCATATACGGTGCTATGCATTTTCTACAAAGTCATAATTTAATATAATACAGTCATAATATAAAAGAAATGGTAGTAAATGGTTCTAAGAGAGTAAGTAGTTCTGACTTGTTTGATTTTTTGATGATTTGTCAACTTCTGAATCACAGTGGAGTAGCCATTATTTAAACTGCACAACAGGGTTTCATTTGAAAACATGGATGACAGTAACATATTATTATTATTATGATTATTATTATTATTATTATTATCATTATTATTATTCCTCATGTAAGCCTCAGGACCATGCTAGTAAAAAGACCTTGGACCTTTGATAAAATCTAGTACCTTCTGGGGATGTAACCAAATACAGTACATATACATTATTGGAGTGAACAGTGCTCTAAACATATAAGAACAAGAAGATTTTTTTTTCTTTCTTTCTCCTTGAAAGCTAGCCCACACAGGGCATCTGGAGGTTTGCATGAGGATTTGGATCATGCAGGACACATGTGGGAAGTTTCTGCTTTTATTTGGTCGTGTACTCAGATATGAAGCTTGTGGGTGTGAGCGAGCAGTCAGATATGAAGCTTGCAGGCGTGATAGTGATGCGGTCCGCCATAGCCGTAAACTACTCTGTCAAGCTCCTACTCAACCAAGCTTATTTACGTAAACGGCACATAATTCGTCCGATCTGCCAGATCTGACCCCTTTGTTTATGCTGTGTGTGTGGCTTACAGCCCAAGGTGTGAATTACCCACTTTGCTTTAAATGCTTTTCATTTCTCACGGAGCCTCATTTCCTGGAGCAAGGAGAAGAAAACAGAACCATTTTCATGGTGCCTGGCATAAAGTGAAAAGTAGGGAGGCCAGATTCTTCTTACATTCACTTAAGGGACGAAAGGAGAGCCTGTGACCTGGAGATCGACATCCATCTAAATGAGGTGTTTTAACTGGTGTAAATATCTCAACCCCACATTCCAGTGCACACACTAATTTGGGCAAACAGTGCTTCGGGTTCAACTCCAGCCACCAGAAGGTGGTGAGTTCCAGTCCCCAGACTACAAGACAGCAGGCCCTTTAGTATGATCATATAATAGAGCATCATATGCTATAATATGGCATAATATGATATAGTATTATATATTGAGAATATAATAAACATATACACACACACACACACCCACCCACCCTACCCACCATCCATCCATCTATCCAGCCATCCATCTTTTTTCCCCCCTCCACATTTAACTGCCACAGATATCATATGTACATGTCCCATTCAGTTTCATAACTTACATTTTATTGGCTATCTGCTGTTATGGTGTGAAAATGGAATAACCAATAATACGCATTTTGATAGCTACCAGCCGGCTCGCTACACATCCAGAATCAGGATATCGAGGTAGCACTCGATGAAACACTGGAAGTTTACTTAAGGAGGAGAAAAGGTTTGTTAGGTCTAGTTTTATGAGGTAAGACGTTTACGTCTTCCTATTCCTAGCATGTTGTTTTAATTATTTTTAGTGAAATAATTTTCCCTGGTATAAATGCATTTTTTTTACTGCACTTAATATTTGATAATAAGATTTCTTAACAATCGATTGTACCATAAATTGATCTTAATACCATCAGGACTTCTTTTTCTGTCTGCCATCCACTCAGAATGCATCAGTACGTCACACTTATCAATTTATCTGTGCAGATGATGCAAACGTATATTTAGCATACTTCCCTCATCTCCCCTGAAATTAATTCCTGGCTACTCCACTGTCCTTACTCAGTAATCGCTCAGCTCTATGGCTGGACTGGTTAAATGTGTGAATCTTGTAGTCCATGTTAATATTATACGCAGTGATGGAATTGTGTATATCAAAGAGTTTTGGATCCTGCAACTACTTTGCAAAAATGTTGAAAATTCAAAGGCAGATGTACGTATTTCTCAGCAGAGGTCTTGTGCTCACCATGATGGTGTAGTCTCCTGGCAGCAGCAGTCTGTAATACTCTCCATTGTGATCGGTCTTGAAAGGACAAAGGTTCCTTCTCCCCTGTACCTCCACTGTGGCATTTTGTATGGCAGTCCCATTTGAGTGGAACACTTGACCTTTAACACCTAACAGGGAAAACAGATTTAAGAAATTCTAAAAGAGCTGGTGATGGTTAAAAGTAGCAAGACTTGTTCCACTTTAGTCATTATTCATGAAGCTGTGCATTTTAGTTAATTATGTAAGATGTTATCATTCCATGTTCATAAGCTTAATTTAGGACTGGATATGTGGAGCCAATATGGTGCTTTTGTCTAGACCCTGAGTGTAATGCAATTTTCACAGGACTGTTTTTCTCTTTCCAGATGATTGGCAAAGATATGTGCTCCACACCACCTAGTCTAGTTCTAAACACTTCTTATAATCATCCATTATGCACTTTCTAAGAATATGATTTATAGTATTTTATAACAGTGCAGCTCGGACAGTCAATCCAGCTGGAACAAGAATGATAGGTTTATATTAATATGTTTCTATAGTCACAGCTCATACAAAGGGACTCGTACAGCAGATGTTCCACATAATGTAAAACTAATAATAGACAGAAAACGGATTTAAAAATGTGTTGTTTAACTAATTAAAATGTATAATCGTTGACGTGGTAATGTTTTTTGTGATGTTTATTAAACATTTACGGAAGGAAGTTTGATACAAACATGGTACTTTGCAAAGTTTCCCAGTACATGAAAGTGCTCAGGACAGTGGAACTTTACGCTTTCCAGTTTCTTGGTAAAATGATAGGCTGCGTTGTTTGAGAGAGACAGCGAGAGCGAGAGAGCGAGAGAGAGAGAGAGGCTGGTGAAACAATGACTATCACTACTACAGTGTAAGTGTCAGGACCTGCCGAGCGTTATTCCTGTGTTTTTGGACTCTGTTTTCTGTTTCTGATTAGTGTTTTCTGGATATTCTATGACATTGTTTGCCGATCAACTGACCTAGTTTGTGTTTTTGGATTACTTTTCTGCCTGCCATTTTTTGTACCTCTGCCTGCCTCGTGTGTTTTTATAAATAAACGCAATGAGTTTCACAAAGCCGTCTCCCCACCTGCACATGTGTCCAGCTAAACCCCGACAACATGAGAGTAAGCATGTCAACATTAAATCTAACAATAAACCATTCAAACCCATTAATAGACACGGTCACGTAAGCAGTGCAACACTTCAGGAAATAACAGCACTCCGCTTTGCCAAATGCCGCGTTACACCCTGCGGCATGTAATATTTTTGTATAACCACACAATCTGTTATGGTATTCCTTACTTATTGATATTTTAATATTGTAACCCTCAAATGCAGTGCTTTATTGATCTTTCGGTCAAAGCGGTCTCGAAAACATAGATTCATCAACATCATCTAATGAACCCAAATTCTGTTGGAACCATTAATCATTATGAAATGTGTACATCAAGGTAAATAACAAAAACTTTAAAAGAAACATCTGTATAGTGCCACAATGTTGCATATCTTACATGTCTGGATGCAAATGAAGGGTTTTTCATAAACATGTAGCACACAATACCGAAAGCACAAATCCAGAGGTGATGGCAGATTCTGAGAAATGGATTTGTCGAGAAATACAGGAATAGGTTTGGGATCCTTAGTTCTATTGAAGGGAAATTGTAATGTTACGGAATTCAAAGACACTCTATAAAATTGCATGCTTTCAAATTCGTCGAAAGAGTTTGGGGAAGAACCACATATGGGTGTTATGGCCAAGTGTCCAGATACTTTTGGCCATAGCGTGCCCATCAATTTCTAAACAAAGTTCCCTTACTCTTAATATAGGTCAATTTAATATGCTGTTATTGACAGCTGGGATTATTATGCATGACACATAGAGGAACATGGGAACTGAGTCGATATTAGAGTCAGTCATCTGGCGATGGCACTCATTAACAGTGTTTTGTTAGGAGAATAATTTGAAATAAAACCTATACGGTCAATAAAACTTGAAATCTTTGACTATCCATCTGGGTCGCGGGGGAAGCTGGAGCCAATCTCAGCTGACACGGGGCGAGAGGCGGGGTACACCCTGGGCAGGTCACCAGTCCACCACAGTGAAATAATTTGTCAACGAAACATTCAGTTAGACTTCTACAGGTGTAATGTTACTGGTGCTGGTGCTCTTGTGGTATCATATACATTAGGCCAGATGTATGATAGGCTCATTAGGTCATCTTACAGATTTTAACCATGACGACAGACCATATATGTGATGCGCGTTCTGCTGGGTGTGTGTAGTACCTAGGTGTGCTTGTTGAATGTAGGCCAGCAGTGCAGGTTTGTTGGCCTCCCACAGACCTGGCAGGTCACTTTCTGGAGGGAACTTACAGCAGGACAGCTCAAGAGTGATCTCTAAACACTGAGCCCAGATGTAATTGTAGTCTTGCATCCCACCTGTGACAAACAGAGAGTGACAGAATGCATACATACATATAATCAGGCTCTGACCACAAAATGGCCAACCACACTACAGCAAGCACGTAGCAAACTGTACCTTCATATTCTATTTTTCCATCCATTATCTATACCGCTTTATCCATCTGGGTCGCGGGGAAGCTGGAGCCAATCCCAGCATCTTCGGGCGAGA
>JAQQZR010000004.1:12163708-12178334 GCA_030068235.1 Notoglanidium macrostoma
AAGGCACCCTGGGTGACCCGGGGCTCGAACCCAGGACCTTCTTGCTGTGAGGCGACAGTGCTAACCACCGCACCACCATGCCGCCCATATTATATTTATATTATTTGCTAATCATTTTTGTAATGCTACCATTGTGCTATAATGACAAGAGTTTAAATTCCTTTTTAATGGCAGATTTTTTTTTATTATTTTGGATAGTGTACAATGTGAAATACACATCTTAACGAGTAATTAGAGGCGGTCTCATTTGCTCTAGCTTTTATTAATATGGGGAGGGCTTTTGGGCTTCCATTTCCACCAATTATGTTTAGATTGCTAATGCAGCCTGGGGCAATGGAACAGAATATTTGTACATTTGCAAAAGATTTCATGTTCCCAGCCAAGCTGTGGCTTTATATTCTATAAATATCTAATGGTCAGAATTTGATAAGATGTTTGGAGATGATTGCAGATTAAAATGAAAGCAGTGCTTTATTAGTGAAAGCAAACAAGAAAAAGTATTACAAAAGAAAGATATTAAAAAGCTAGGCATAACAAATCGAACAGCATCAGACCAACACATGATCGCAAAAAATCACGGTAGAAAAGAAGCTCAGTAATGCAAGGTGAGAGTGGTGCAAATATGACATTTTTGCAGCTAAACCTGAGGCGTGTGTATACACAGTGGTGAATGAGCAGCAGGTGGGAGTAATCAGAAAGCTGGTTGTAGGAGAATGTGGGTGCGGATTCGGACTGGGGATTCTGGGAGTTGGAGTTGAGTGTTTTGTAACATTATAAATTTAAACACGCGTTTGTTAAATATTCTGTTAAAAAGGAAATGATGAAAATTATATATATTTTAGATTTTCTTTTTATTATGAAATGTATTTCAGCCTGTAAGGAGGCTCTGCATGAGACCTGCTCTGAGCAGACTTTCAGTGCTCAAAGTTACTCTTATAACAGCACTCAAAATCTTACTGAGTTCTTAAATAATTTAATGAGCTTTTGTGAGTCAGAATTACAAGTGAAAATTATATAAGGAGATGTATGAATATGACCTGAAAAATGATCTCGATATATGAATTATAACCTTAAAAATTCTCCCAGAAATCCTATAAGGTTACTTTGTCAGCTTGCTTCCTACTGCTTTAACATCTCACAGATCCTGTCAAGTTTAGCAATGTTAGCTAAATAGCTAGTAATAGCTGTAAGTATAATGAACATTTATAAACATAAATACATAGATATGATGTAATATCCTCTCAAAAAGCTAGCTAGCTTACAAAATCTGTGAAAATACACGTGGACGTTTTCTTTCTAATGTTTTACTTTTGCTTCCTTGAAGGTTTCAATTCATACGACTCAAAGACAATGTTCGACAGCAATATTCCCATTTATAAAGTCAGTCATTCTGAGCACTCACTCTCTTTCCATAATTAGACTCAAGTACTTGTCCACATTTCTATTTATGATCGTAAAAACATGTCTTATGTGTCGGGCAATCTGGAGGCAGACTACATTGCAGATTCTGGATGTTAACTAAAGCTGGCTGTTTTGAATTGTCAGTATTATCCCAAAAGCTATGCTCAAAAACACGTACATGTGTTGAATGCTAGTCCAGAAGTAGGAGCTTTCTGGATGACTAATAGCAAAGTAAAGACTTACTGGTTAGATACTGGTGGCACACATCATTTCTTTTTCCTTGCTTAACTCGCAACCTAGTGGTTTCCTCATGACTTTCAAAATCTCAGAATTACTCTACGCAACTGTTATCAATTATGATCTGTTGTTTCCTGGACTTAGAGATGTGTACACTACAATCAGAGATGATGCTCAGACACGACACAATCTTTCACTGTATAGTTCCCCTCTGAAACATAGCCAATCCCCATATCCTGCGTTCTCATGTCTGTTATGTGACTTTGTCAGGATGGAAGATGACTGACAGCCTTTGGTGGGTGTTTCTGCACTTTTATGTATTGAAACAAAAAGAAAAATAAGAGAAAAATTTTTGAAGGACTGATTGGGGAGATTCGTGCAGCAGAGATTGTTTGTCCTGCAAAGAGAACTGGAGCTATAGTGCAAAGAAACCTAGGATTTTACTGTGTTTATAGTAGCTTCCTCTTGGATTCTCATCGGCTGTAGCTCAGCATTGTTCTTGCTACTTGTTGTTAGAGGTGCTCACAATTCAAGAGTCATCACAAAAAGAGAAAATCATGTTGTTTGAACTGCCCTCACTACATCAGTGGTTTCCATGGGGGCACGCAGGAAAACACAGGGAATGTTCAGCATTAAAGAGCCTGCTTTGCCCCATAACTGACATTTTATTGAAAGTTGCTGAAATGTGAGGAGACCGCTTTCAATTTCATTGTTTTCATGCTCTTTTTAAAAAAAAAAATGTTAAAAAAAAAAAAAAAGTACCTTCTAGTGGATACCAGCTGTAGCCATTAGTGATGCCATCGGTGAAATCATAGCACTTGTTTCCCTTTTGCATGCTTGCATGGTTAATTGAGTAAGTCTTGGCCAGGTGGACAAACACATCATTATCTGGAGTAACACTGGAGCCTCCCTGCAGCTCACTTCCTGTATAGTTCATACAGAGTGTATCACATCACATCATCTCAAAACACAGATAATGATTTAACAGAAACCAGAATGTATACTCAGGGCTATAGCTACAGTCAGGCTCACTGCCAAACACAGAGACACATGGTGTTCTATAAGCCATGTTTCTGACCAGTTTGGTCATGTCATAATTCTTTTACAGATTTATCACTGAGTGCGCAATGAAATGCTGCATATAGGGCATTCTGATCAAGAAATCATGTGTACGTCATGTGTTCCACTTTCAAATTCCAACACTTGAAAAAAGTCAATTCAATCGTTTAACCATCTATTTAAGATCTGCCTGACATAAGTTTATATACTCTTGATAATAGTGAATATTACACATGATCAATACAAGTCACTACTGAGGCCCAGGTAAAACTGAAGGTCAAGCTGTTTTAAGAAAATAATTAACAATAGGATGAGGCGAAGTTACTGTTCCCACCCTGAAGTTGGTTATTTTTCAATAACAATTATAACTTGTCATGTTACATTCATTCTCCAGACTTTCCTGTCTATTGCGTTAGAAATGAGAACATATTAAAATGAGTGAATTAATGTAAACCTACTACGTCGAGCCATCCTGGTATGAAAAATTAATCAACACCTTCTGACCAATCAGAATTGAGACATCGACAGAGCCGTGGTTCGTAACTGATGATCA
The DNA here is from genome assembly GCA_030068235.1 of Notoglanidium macrostoma. Taxonomy (NCBI): domain Eukaryota; kingdom Metazoa; phylum Chordata; class Actinopteri; order Siluriformes; family Auchenoglanididae; genus Notoglanidium; species Notoglanidium macrostoma. The sequence goes on from JAQQZR010000004.1 coordinate 12,166,959, forward strand.
GCAGAACGTGCCCTCTGTGTCACGAACCTCCATTGCTGTTGTCATAGGGGTAGCTGGCTACCACTGCTCCTCCATGGAGATTGGCAGAGAGGACAAACGACTCGGTCTTCAGCCACTTCATCACAGCCTCCACCTCCTTTTCTCTCACCTGTACACCATCACCCACGAACGCATCTGGAAAGTTCCGGTTCAGGTCCATGCCATTTTTATTGAACCTGGGAGTGCACAGCAATCAGGAAACACATTAGCATAATGCTGCATAATGTTAGCAGGTGTTTTGAATTGTCTAGACACACTGGGTTAGAGGGTGGGTAATTTTTTTTTTTTGTTCGCTTAGCCTAGTGTTGTTAGCTTTTTAAAAAAAATTTTTTATTTTATGTTCTACTAGTTAGGTTAGCTACTTAAATACAGCCTAGTGCAGTCCTGCTTTTGGTGTGTTCATTCCTTCTAGCCTTCTAGACTAGCCTGCCTGTCATCCTGGTTTCATAGTTGCCCTGTCTCCCCTTGCTTGTATATGCCAGACCTATTGTATGTTAAGAGTAAAAGCTAAGCATAACTCCAACCTCTTGTCCTATTCATACACCTTCACCATCATCCAATCAACCCGCAACCTTAAAATGTTATTGTTCTGACAATATCCCTAGGCCTTTGCCTTCTGTGGGAATGTAACTCATGCACATTTCTGTTCCCATTCTTGTTGGAAGACAGAGAGGGCGATTGTGTCTCTTTCGGCTCGGGGGCATGTACTCGGGTCAAGTGTCTATTAAGGAGGCTGTTTAGTGCGACATAATGGCAAATGGATTCAATTGTAGATGAAATATTGAAAACATTACACCATCCTGGAGTTCATGTGGTCTCTGGAGAGTCTCTTACCATAGGTCTGGGTCTATTCTATTCACATACAGCATCTGAGTTCAACACCAAGTGGCTGAAACATCAGTGGTTGACAGTGTGTGTTAAGATTATACGTGTTTAATTACATATTGCATATTGTATGTAGAAGGAAAAACATTGATAAGGCTCAGTTGGATATTTCCGAATTCTTGTATATTGCTTGCTAATGGACTCAAGTTAAATGCAACCAACCAAGAGGCTCCCAAGCCAGTTCTCATGAACACCAGCTCCAAAAACCTTAAGCAAATAATACATGGCTTAAGATGGCTTAATATCTGGCTCAAATGTGTAGAGACGTCCAGCTCTAATAAGTGACACCTTCAGATATAATTACATATATTATCTAATATACAATTATATTTTTTTAAATCAATGCAATTAAAATAGATTAATATAAATACCGGGCACTAGAGGCTATGACTCAACTGACTCATGTGCAACTCATTAGGTGTTTACTGCAGTGCTGTGATGCGCGCAATGAGGTAATCCCTCTTAATTCTTACCACTAAGCTTCCCAAGCAGCTCTGTTTAAAAGTGCTTTGCTCAGAGATTCCTAAAATACACCCATCGCTGTTGTGAGTCCAGCTGGTTCTGTTCAAGTCATTTAAGATACTCAATGACGAGGCATAATTAATGTATGTTATTGTACTCACAATACAGCTAATTCTTCAGAAGCCAAAAAGAAAATAACCATCAAATGTCTGACTGGTTCAGCTCCAAAATATTTTATAAATAATTGATTTACTTATTTACTTATTTGCATTCTTACGATGACGTAAGTAGAACAACTTGTTATAGTCATTTTCCTTTGCGAATGTGATGTTTAAAAACTCTATAAACATGACAAAATGCGGATGCCTCGGAAATAACGATCTCCAGGGACGTTCAGGATCCAAGCCTTTGAAAGATGAATCCCAATGGTTTTTTTTTTGCAAAAAAACAAAAACATAGTTTTGGCACATTTTTGCATTGTTCTACAATTTTTTTTTTGTTGGTGAAGACACAGCACTCCCCCAAAGGCCTCTACAAAAAGCCAATGTAAAGATTTTTGGACTTCTATCATATTATAAAGAAAATAATGCATTTAGTATCATTGCTAGTTATGTGCTAGTTCCAGAATAAGCAGCTCTATAATTAAGTTAATACGTTCATGAACAATGCTTTAATATTCATTTTGGTAAACCTTTAGTATAGGGTTAATATAAAGTATTGGACATACAGCATGTGGTTGGACAGAAATTTCAATTAACCTGTTTATTTTACAATGTTAGCGATTTATTAGTGTTTTACTTGTGTGTTCAGATTCTTACCTTACATTGTGTTTTCTTCTCCTTAATAATTACTTTGCAAGGAAAGGTAAGTGACCCTTAATGTATACTCCTAGCAACATGTTTATTAGTTTGCATAATATTCATATAAAATTCAATTCAGGACAGACTGTGTACAAGATTTTGATATGCGAATGGGACAACACTAGTGCAGATGTGACTGTGTTTTCTCTGTGGTTTGGCTATTTTAGACAGATGTTTGGCGCAGCTCGTCTTCTATCGAATTACAGCATTTCCATCGGAACACTCGGATTCACTGAGCCATAAACTGACCAGTGTGGGGTGTGTGTGTGTGTGTATGTGTGTGTGTGTTCTCCTTTGTAGAACAAGTCATTTGGAGTTTATTTAAGGCAAGCCTACATGCATAAATCTGCCAGGTGAATTTATTACACTATTGAAAATAAATCTGACAACATGATACACCATCACAAAATATAGACAGGAGCCTTCAGACACTGAAAATATGAGGTCGAACCTTTCTGTGCACTAAGGACACAGTTGTTATGAACTGAGACTGATGTGCACAAGAATTCTGAGAACAATATCATTAACATTAAACATCCAACATTTAATGCAAAGGTAATGCTTGATTGCTCTTCCATTAACTGGGGAAGAGGCTAAAGGATATAAAGTGCTTGTCGGAGCATTAGTGGTTCAGTTTATAGTCCTCTTTTCTGTAAAAATGTCCTAATGGAGGTCTACTCTGAAAGTCTAAACATATTCAGCACTAGGTCTATTTCTATTCCAGACTGGAAGGTTAAATTACTTCATACTGATTTGTAGATCTGTCATCCTCTTTTTCATATAAAGTATGTAGCAGCTTCTACTTTATCACTTATGACAGCCAGTACTTATTAACTGAAAGGTTTCTGAACTACTGAATCTTATTGCTGGCGGAGGTGAGGTTTGAGCTCACGTCTTTAAACTTGGCCTGTGTGATATGGTGATATGTATTTTAGATAGACGATAGAACAATGTCTACTGACGGATATTTTCCTATATGTTTTATATGGTCAATGTCGCAAAAGCCAATTCTTTTTTCCGATTTACGCCACAAGGGTCAGACCTAGAAACCACTAGCAGTGTACTGTAACAAAAACAAAAACAAGCATGACACAGCATGACATAGCGTGACACTCCCTGTAGTACTCCAACACAGAACAGGCATCAGGCCAACTAAAAGATAAGGAATTTGTGCCTAAAAAAGGGAGGTTCATCTGCTGTTTGGGTGTGGTTTGGGTATAACAAATCAGACACTGACCAGAAAGTGGTCATTTGTAAGCTACGATATGTTGCAGACCAGTCATGAATGCATGCAATTATTTTGTATTGATGATTATTAATTTGATAGAAAACGCATAACGGCATGATCTATATTGTTTCAAAATATGAAATCATCCATATTGTTAAATAAGATTTTGTCCATATCGACCAGACCTACAGTACTGTGCAAAGGTCCTGAGCCACCCAATTTTTTAGAGCAAATTTTGTTATAGATATTTATTTTAGGAATTCTGCATCGAGTCAATACAAAAACATTTCGGATTCCCAAAACATTACTTTTCCAAGAAATAATTTACATTTGAAAAATGTTCGTATGTCAGTAAAGAAAGCAACATATTTACAGTAGAGACCACTTTTCAGACAAAAAAAAAAAAAAAAGGAACATAATGAAGGCTCCTGGCTTGAAGCAAGCGAGACAGGCAAAGTCTCCAGAAGAGCTGTAGCACATTCTCCAACATGCTGAGTAAAACTTACAGCTCATTTCCTTATAAAACTATACACATTGTACTTGGGACTACTATTTAAGAAAAACAAAGGGTCGTCACACCAGATATTGTCTTTGTTTACTTTATTACTGTTTACTGCATGTTGTAGTATTTTTCTTTTAAGTGGAAAGATTTAATACTATTATTTTTTTATTTTAATGCCAGGACTTTACAGCATTGTTTAGCATGTGCCTAAGACTTCTGCACAGTACTGTACTTCAAACTACTGGTTCCAAATGATACCATTTTACAAAGAACTACCCTAATATTGCAGTCAGTGCCTGATCATTCATTTATTCATCCATTCATTACATTTGTAATAGTGATTTTAGCCAAAACTGTGACTCTATAGATAACTGTTTAGCAGATAGCAAATAAGTGTATGTGATTTAGGATACAGCTCAATATTCATACTGGTTTTATGAACATGCACCTGTCAGTCGTGTAAATTGCTGATACTGATGTACATGGATTGTTGTTTGTTGGCAGTAATTTGTCAGGGGGTAGGCACAGATGGCGGATGTGGGTGACTAGCCTAAATGACTGATGTCTTATGTTGCTTGTGCCAGCAATGACAGGAAGTTCACAGCGAGAGCTAAGAGAGTGCAGCATATATAAATACTTGAAGAAAAACACACCAGGACTTCACTACATTACACCCTCCCACTCTCTGTTTTTTTTTATATTGCAGTCTCATCTCAATTCCACCCTGCTACTTCAAGACATCTGTTTCGCTTGCATTATGTCCAAAGTGTTTATATTCTTTGTTATATCTCTTTAAGAAATTTGTTAAGCCTCTGTATGAGCTGCATTTTTATGACCCGTTCTGTGAATTGGCCGGACTCAGGAGAAAACGTTTGCTTGCTGAAGATGGTTTTACTCCCCTATGGGATTATATCATTGGGTATAACATAAAAATGATTTTAAAAACCTTTGAGTCACATGTCATTTTCTTTCTTATTATCTGTGTGTATATCTAAGATGCACATACAATGTATTTCAATAGTTTAGTTTCCAAATTATGTAGCATTACTGGTACAGACACTGCATTTTCTTTCATGTATGTATCCCTCAGTGCCTGCAAGTTCATCTCTCAGTGCCAGTCCAGCTTACCAAAAGTGGCCCACTGAGCGTTTGCATTCCATACCCAGCTCCAAGCCAGTGAGCCTATTCTTACCCATTTAAAGTGGAGGCTGTTTTGACTCCAGTGCTTCTAACCATTTGCTTCCCCCAATTAAACTGCATGTGTGCAAGCTATCCTGAGGGATATTTTGTAAGAAACCAGCATTATGTGCTGTGAAAGGGAAATTCATTACACTAGCTACCTTATGTGTTCTGCCACTCTACACTAATTGTAATGGGAAGCACTAAATGCCCTATCCTGTATCTGTTACCAAAAGATGCCTGCAGCTTTCTGCCTCGCTCTGACCAGTGGAAGCGAGGAACGCTATCCGTCCCACCAACAGAACAGGACTAGTTCTGCTTTGGTGCTTTGGTGGACTTGGCCATAGACGACTATAGCTTTCAAAAGTGCTTTTGAGTTATTTCAGACAACATTCTGTAGTGGCATGTGACGTGTACACAAAACCAAGTCATTTGAAAAGTTAAAAATAGCTAAAGAGTAACTAGATCTCCTACTCAACTTTAGAAAGGCTGAAAAATGAGAGTCATACTATGAAGAAAAAAACAAAGGGATGGAAACTCCTGAGATTCAGATTCAGGCTTGAGTTATGCGTATGTTTTCATACAAATATCTGTATTCGGACATTAGACATTACTACAGACCTAAGCACTGTTTGAAGTAAGAACAATATATCATGCTGAAATATATGTTCTGGGCTGGAAATATGTGCAAAAACATTACAATAATTTTTTTATTATAACTATAATTATAATAAGAGATGATCACTTACTTAAAGTGCAAACTTAGCAGATGATTTCTTGGTCTGCATATATTTTAAACCATGGGTTTTAATTATGGAAAAACGCATAGAATTAACAGTCACTGGCATTGTTTCATGAATATTTTATTTATTTTTGTTAAGGCAATTACTTGTGTTTAAAGGTGGTGGTCTGGCCACTATTGAAAAAACCCTGTATCTGAAGCTTCTACTGAAGAAAACTCTGGCAGAGACATTGTATAGTCTGATGGGGAAACCATAAAATTGGCTTAACCATAAGTGTGACTCAGTTCTGAATAGGAGGAACTTTCCTTATGTAACACTGAATATGGACTTATATGTTTGCAAGCAATTAATTTAAGTTTTTAAATTAAAAATGATTTAGGATATAATCGCTCTATATCGCTATAATTATTATTACTATTTTTATTTAAATTCACTTAACAAGTTCACTTAAAACCCATCAGTTGGCATGGAGTTTAGCTTTCATGCTGAATTCCTTAGTAAGATGTTACGCTTTGCTGAAAACAGCTAGTTTATTTTTTTTGCTTTTGTTTGCGCTCTCAACCCTTCAGTCTGTGTAGGTTCTACAATAACTTCACCACCTCTGCAAATGATCCATGGGATCCCTCTCTGTCTTATCACGTCATTTTCCAACAGAACACCTGTGTTTAGAATGTTGCTATGCACACGCTCACCATTATTGCCCTGAAGGTTTCATTACAATAATGTTTTTCCCGTTGCTTGGAATTTCCACTGATTTCCCTGACATTTTTCTGAGAGCCATTGTTTGAATCCCCACCCGTTTTACTACGGAGTGCATGGAGTGCACTATTTTGCTGGAGTTTTGCCATTTTGTAGTCATGCATAAAAGCATTGTGGAGAATGTCTAAGACACTCAAACAGTGTATATACCCTCATATACAGTTCATAATGGAGTGTGCTGTGTGTAAGAAATAGGTCATAGGAAGAACAAATATGTGCAAATCATCTCTCTCTCTCTCTCTCTCTCACCTGCCAGGTGAGAACATGCAGTCACGTACTGACGACTCAAAGCCATCTGGGTTCATCGAGGTCAGGATGTGTATACGTGTGGTGTTCATCAGCTTCGTCACAAAAGGGTCTCTCATATAGTTGCGGGTCAGGTAATCGATCAGTTGGAGCAGCAAGACTCGCCCTACCACCTACACATTCAGAGAAAAAGCACAGATGCAGCCATAAACTTGCCGCTTGATATGCCTTAATCCATCATGCAGGAAACTTTTTGGGATGCAGTCATTTTGCTTGTTAGTTTTTTATACTATTATCCATTAAATCCATCATACAACTGATGCGCACTTCTCAAAGTAACGTACCACGACACATAGTGACTTCTTGCAGCTTGTTTGTCGGGATGGATCGAGGAGTGACCAATTTCATACTTAATAGTGATGTATTTAATTAAGGAAACGGTTTTGAATAGTTTTGTATTTTGTGATTATTGTTTGCTATGTAATTTGTAATACTATAATATAATTGTAGGACATGATGGTGGGTTTCTATTGCCTGAATTCAGTCCAGTCTCCCTTTCTACAGCTATACAGTGATCTATAACGCACAGTAAACAAGTGAAGGAGTGAACGAGTTTCCCTGAATATAGAAAATACTGATTTGCATCATATATCAAATATTAGATTACAACTCAAAGCACACGGTGAATCCTGTCATATTAAAGACATTCAGTAATACAACAGGTGTCTATAATTGGATCATGCAATGGTGTTTAACACACAAATAATCCTCAGGGCAAGTGTAGAAGCAGGAAATGTGCTTTTTAGTTCTTCAATTACAGTTCCTAACCTATTCTCTGGGCTTCCACCTACCCCATGTCATCTATACTCCAGGATGAAGGGGTTGGGGGAAGGGAGGATATATACTTCCTTAGACACACATGAAACCAGTCACTACATCTTTAGAATTTGGCAACCATTATCCTGAGTGACAGATGAGAGATGAAGGTTGTTTTTCTCATCCAAACAACAAAAGCAATTATGCTGTCTGTTCATGGGAGGCTATGTCGTTGTCAGGGTAAAAAAGACTTATCATATGGAACTGTTCATTCTCACCGTCAGAACTTCAGCACAAATGAAACTGATCACTCCTTCATCAGATAGCATGTGTTTTGTTAGCCAGGGGAAAAGTATCTGTTTCTGTGTCACGATTGGAAGATGGGTGAGTGAGCCAAACAAGCACATACTCACACACACACACACACACACACACACACACCTTCTGCATGCACTAATGAGAGCCCTCACACCCACTATGATTAAGAACAAGTTCAAATCACCAGCTAAGTATGTGTTTCCTGTGTTTGTGGGCCTGACTCTGTGTCTTAGTGAGTCCCGTCCACATGATTACTGTTATCTTCTCCTTGCAGTAACACCCAAGAAGTACTCTTTCTAATCACACTGCAATCAGACACACATGCTGTGTAAGTCTGTGAGTCTCACAATGAGGATCGCTCACACTGTAGAGAGACAGAGACTCATGGAGAAGTGAAAGAAAACACTGAATGATTGAAAAACATTCGAGAGAGAGAGAGAGAGAGAGAGAGACCACAAGTAAAAACACAAAGATAGATAGGAAAACAGAAAATGAGCCAATACATCAAAAACAAAGAAGATGGTAGATTATAAGTAAGAAGAGACACAGAAAAGGAGATCCATATTGAGTCGTAGATAAAAAGAAACAAAACACAATATGCCCAAGTTGCGCAGTTGGCCTGCTCTAAGCTCACTAACACATTACAGCCTGCTCAGCGTCAGGTCCTCTCTTGGCCCCAGCGCTCACTGTAATACACATAAAAAGCCATAAACATCCCTGACGGCTGTCTCCTGCCTGCAGGTGCTTTGTTTCAGCAACCGAGACTGTTTATACTGTTTCAAAGACATGTTATACACTCCTTCACTGAAGTCTAACCTCACTGTGACACCAAGTTCACCTGACTACCAAGAATGATGGTCTCCTTCTGTAGGCTTGATTCGATGACATAAGAGAAGTGAAATATTCTGACCCTGACAGGACCTATATAAACGGCTGCCTCTGTCACTACTTGTCTTCCATGTTGATCTTGCCTTGATTCTTGTCCTCTTTAGGGATTATGTTTGTGTATCTTTTATTTAAAGAGGCATTTAGACAAGAGCACTTACTGTATGTAAATATGCATGGTTTGAGGTTCTGAGGTTCAGGTCATTTCTGACTCTCCAGCCAAACTTGCTTTTTAGGTTAAGGCCTATTGAGATCAGATCATGTTATGGTTAGGGCTGGACCCCAAAAATCATTATCTAAAAGGTGCTGATCGAAACATTCGGCTCCAACAGAGTACCAAAAAGTCTCTCGTTTACGCTCGTTGTTAAACACGTAGATGGAAATGGATGGAGCCTTCTGTCTGTATTCTGTGTTCATTTCATCATCAGATGCGGAGGAAAGGTACTATAAAGGATGCATTTATATATGTGGGCAGTGATGGTTATGCCGTTTGAAACAGATTTATTTATTTATGCATATAATCGGAGCATAAATGGGCCATTAGATGTATTGGACAAAAATGACCTCAATACCAAGTGGCAGATCAGAAAATCATTTATCCTGTAGTCAGAAGATCATAAGGTGAAATTTCACCAACTCTGACAACCGTGGTTGGGAGCAGAGATACCAAAATTGGCCGTGCTGTCTGGGTGGGAACAATGCCATAATTCTCTCCCCTGTCAATCACAGCAACACTAACCAATTGTGTCCATCTCTTAGCTCATGCATGTGGACTAGTGTAGATAGCACTTTCCTTGGAGTGTGTTACACTGCCCTGTTACACAGCAGGAGCAGCGGTTTGAAAAGAAGCAGTTGGCAGGCTTCACTTGTCTGGGAAGACTAGTGTGTTAGCCTTCACCCTCCCCTCTCTTAAGATACGGGAGAGCTGTGTGGTGAATGGTGCCCAAACTGGGGAGAAAATAGCAGGAACATTTTTACATCATAAAGGATTATTAAGAAGAAAAAAAAGAAAACACGCAAATAACTTCCGAGTCTGACTGGGTCCTTGATGCACAGGGAGCAAAGCGAGTCTGGCTGTACTTTTAGTGCAATGAATGCTGTAACCTAGTAGTTGCAAAGTCAGTTAATACATCAGATGTGATGAAACCTTTGATTAAGGATTCGTAATGAAATCTGTTAAGAAAACTGCAGAGTTTCTGACTGCATGAAGAGCGACACTGCTCTGTCACTATCATCAAAGGACTACAGCCAAACACTTTCAGTAAGGACATATTAGCGATTAAAATAACACGTTACCCATCGGTGTTCTGACTTTTTCAAGAGAAAGTTAACTATCATTACATTTGTCAGTATATGAGCATGTCTGGCTCCAGCACCTAGCCCCTAAACTAGCACTGATCAGGTATCTAATTGGCAAGCATTCAGATGCTGTATTAAACCATATGCATGCAATGTAGTTATTTTTATACGTTATATTAGCACTACAGGCTATGTGATCAGTGTGTGCTTTGTTTATTGTCATATTTGAATTCAAGGTATCACAGTTTTTCAAATGATTTCCGAGCCCTAGTTAGGGTTACTAAGATGAGAGGCTATGGTTACAGTATAATATAGCGAGTATAGCATAATTTGCAATATTTAAGTCAATATATAATATTATACCAATCTTATACCCAATACCAGGAAATGTGAGACTGTGTGTGGCCTTTTCAGCTGGAAGCTGGCAGGCTGAAATCAGATTAATCTGTCATTTGAGACATTTAAAGCATAGCAGAGCTCACTGCTACTGCCATGTTAAAATCTTGTTTGATATGTCTATTTCTGTTCTGTGACTTTATCTTTTCGAATCAGTGTGAGCTATCTAAAGCAGACTGGCAAAAATAGCTTTTCTGTTACATTGTCAAGATAAGCACAAATGCCTACACCAGCTGCATTACACTACCCCAAACGCAGGGTTTATTTACTTGGTGGTTCTAGGTGCCAAGATATTGTCTGCCACCACCTTTTAACAGCCACTACACCTCACTGGCACTGTCATGTGGAAAAATGTAGCTCTGCTGTACTGAAGCGGTCCTTCAGAGAATTATAGCAGCTACATCAAAAGAATGCATTGAAGCTACAGTGTGAGGAAATAAGGATCCAGACATTTTTTTGTAATTTAATATACTTTCAGTGCATATATCCATTTCAGAGTTACACTCATAATGTCTTTTAGATTTGTACTTATATATTTGAATCATATATTTGCATTCATAAGCATACACAAAGATATGTTTTAAAAATGTTATAGGGTTCATTTGGACACCATAAATGAACAATATCAGGACCTTGTTGCAAAGCGGGGCGGCATGGTGGTGCGCTGGTTAGCACTGTCGAGTCACAGCAAGAAGGTCCTGGGTTCGATCCCCGGGTCACCCAGGGTGCCTTTCTCTGTGGAGTTTGCATGTTCTCCCC
>JAQQZR010000004.1:12178529-12192588 GCA_030068235.1 Notoglanidium macrostoma
TCCGGTTTCCTCCCACAGTCCAAAGACATGCAGATTAGGTCAACTGGCTACACTAAATTGCCCATAGGTGTGAATGTTTGTCTGTGTTGGGCCTGTGGTGGACTGGCGACCTGCCCAGGGTGTACCCCGCCTCTCGCCCGACGATGCTGGGATTGGCTCCAGCTTCCCGCGACCCAGATGGATAAAGCGGTATAGATAATGGATTGATGTTGCAAAGCTGTTGTTGGAATTACAGCTTTGAGACTACTGTTTACAGACTCTGACCTCCGTACGCCGCTGTGTGTTTGGAGTTCTTTGGCTATTCTTTATTCGTATTTGTTTAAATGCCTTTAGACATGCATCTCTGTGCTTCTTATTAAACAGAGGCGTTTTGCTGTGTTTTGATGTTTTGTAGGAATGGACATGATTGCAATGCAGTTCATTGCTTGTTGATCTCTGTGTAACTGTTGTTCCTGCTGCTTTCAGGTTGTCCTGCATCTCTTTTCCAGTGACTGTTGGCTTCTCTTTTACCTTCCTTATCATTAATCTGAGGGTGCATTGTGAAATCTTGGGTAACGCACCTATCCTGGGCCGACTAGTCATGATTACATTAACTTTCCACCTGCGTATCATCGAAACTATTGTACTGACATGTTTAAGGTCTTTGTAGCTTTTTTCCACTCCGCCGTTGGTTAATAATGTTTTCCGTTACAACTTTAGGAAGCTCCTGATTGCTACACGCTGTGTGAAACCTTCCCAACCAATAGCAACATCTTCTATAATGGCACCAGGTGTACATTTTACAAGAATATATTTTTTACATCCAGAAATTGGTTTGTTTTTACGCAACCTTTACATACGTAGAGTATCAAATATCAGTTTAATTTTTCTTAAAAATATATTTGTTTATGCTTATAAACAATAATTTAAAACACTGTATGGCCAAAAGTATGTGCACATCTGACCATCACACCCATATGTAGTTCTTCCCCAAACTGTTTCCACAAAGTTGCAAGCGCACAATTGTCTAGAATGTCTTTGTGTGCTGTAGCATTACAATTTCCCTTCACTGGAACTAAGAAACCCAAAACTGTGCACAAGGAAAGTGAAATCCATGAAGAAAGTGTCTGAATACTTATTTTCCCCACTTTTCAGTTATTAGATTCAATAATCAAAACAAATTGACACATCGCTCTCTTTCTCTTTTCTTTTCTTCCCTTTTTTCCATGAAATTCGAGCCAAAGCATCATCTCCAATGAAACTTGTTCATTCACATCCATTTCAGAAAATCTATATGCTGTATATATATATATATATATATATATATTCTTCACTCACCTGAGTCTTTTTCCAGCTTCTTCTGAAGAGAAGGGAGATTCCCCAGCTTTTCAACACTGTATGATTCACAGATTTGGTGTCATGAGACTAACATGATTGACACTGTGAGTTGTGTATGAGATCCACCCTTTCTGTTCAGGAATGTTACAGTTATTCCAGTTAGAGGCATCGATGCTCTCCTTTAAGCTTCAAATTTTGTTGTTTCTCTGTCTAGATGGTGTTAAAAATGTGTTGCGTGTTTATTGCTCTAAAAATATTCAATTAATCTAAAATGGCCATACACTGTAAAGGTGACAAAGTTCCAGAAAAACAGGGAACTAAGAAAACATTGATGTGGATATTTAGTATGCTTAAAATCACACTGAATAGAGACAATAACACTAAAGGATAGACACCCAGACACATACAATGGTATTAAAGACACTGAACAAAGTCACACTCTGACTCACACACACACACACACCCTTCCCCTTGTTCTCTGGAAAGTGTCACGCTCCACCGCTCCTCTCTGAGCTTCTGGATGTCTCCGCTGCCTATAACGCTCATCTTCTCATATACCTCCTCCATGAAACAGACCCCATACAAAATACACACCCACATCCATTTAAAGCCTTCATACACACCCCAATAGAGTGTAAATGTAGCATCCCTTTAAAAGAAGATGGACATGGAAGACCGGATCCGTTTGCCTTGGCTCGAGGGCATTTCTCAGAATGTTTTGTCACCTCTGCTATATAAAAAGAGCACTTTATTTGCTACTGCATAAAATTGGCCACAATGGTTTCCAAGAGAAATGAATATGGACCGAGAGGTTTGAGTAAAGGGTATCCGTGTAAGTGTGTGTCTCACCTCATTACCATGCATGTTGCCAACGTATTTGAATTCAGGAATGCCGACACGATGCTCTCTAGGATGTTGACCCAGTATTAGCACCCAAAGCTCTCTTCCTGCAAAACAAAACAAATGTCTGTCATCTAATGGTAAGATCCTGACAGTTGATGGATTGAATGGCAGAAGACATGATTACTGTCTCCTTGTTCCACATTTATTCAATAAGACGAGTAAATAACTGTTTCAGTGAGGTTTGGACAAGCACCTGGCAACCCAATGTCACATCAATTCATACATTCACTCTCTCTCTCACTCTCTCCACTCTCTCTGCCCCTTCCTTCAGCTCTCCTTTCTGTACGTCATGTCGCTCAACACATTCATATTCACGCAGCAAGTTGGAGCATGTTCGAAATCCACAATACGAACTGAGGACAGGAAGCCTATTCATTAACTCTCTGCGCTCCAACCCTCCAACCCAGATATAAAATGTTTACCAGATGTTCCTAAGCACAAATAATGAGTTTAACAACATGACATTTTTTTATGCTAGCCACTCTCTCTAATAGATATAATCATCGAGATGGAGTTAAAATACAGTATACTTAAAATATTTTAGGGTTAAGATTATAACTGTAGACATATAAAAACAACCTGGACAGAACCTTACAAATTAGGAAACAGAAACTTTTCTACGCTGTGGAAAGATCTCACAAAGGTCAGGTTGGAATCATGATTCTCTATATCGGTAAGATTTCCGGTTTACCAGAAAGTGAAGACACAATTTGTCCATGACTGATTAAATCAGTGTTACATTGAAACCTAAAATCTCTCCCCGCAAAGCCAGAGAACACCTTGGATGGGAAACAAATCCATCACTCACACTCATGCCACTCCTGTGGGAAATTAGCCAATCCAGCTATAGGGCATGTTTTTAGAATGTAGCAGGAAAACAAGAATATGTAAAGAAAACCCATGTGGCTAGAGAAAGAACATACACAGACATAAACATACTCTACACAGGCGTTAACCAGAGCTCAAGATTGAACCCCGGATCTTGGAGCTACTTACATTTCCTCTAATAAAAACCTTCTCATTAACTTGTAAATAATGGGGCATATATTACATTTAATTTGGGGTTGCTTGTTTTACCATTGCAATTATCTTAGTGAAACAGTCATGGGCATTGGCACCATTTCATTTATTCACTCATTGGGTGCAAGGAATACACACTGAACAGAATGACCGTCTTTGAACGGTATTACATTCTCATATATTTATCTACATCTAGTGGCAGTTTACAGTAGACTAGGATCTATGTACTAGTTGATAATCTATTTATCCTTTATCAGGATCAAACCAATCTACATTACATGCAGCACCACTGAACCACTATACCCTGCCCTAAGGCTCGATAGCTAGCTAGCTAGATAGATAGACCGACCGACCGACAGGCGGGTGGATGGATGGGTGGACGGACAGACAGATTTTATTGATCTCCAAGAGGAACTGTGGGAAGACAGTGTTCTCCTTATGATACTGCATGAACAGTGTCTAATACTGTGGTCTTCTGTAATTCTGATACTTGGTCTGTTACCAGGCCTGTTGGTGGTGATTTCTCAGTCTGTGATTATGGGAATACAGTCCCCTCCAAAAAGGATTGGAACAGTGACAATTTTTGTCATTTTGCCTCTGTACACATCCACAATGGATTTGAAAAGAAGCTATCAAGATATTTGCAAATTTTCAGCATTAATTCAAGGGGTTTAATAAAAATATTGCATTAACCATTTAGGATGATGGTAGTTTGTAAGCCCTACAAAAGAATTAGTTTCTGAACATCCACTAATTACATGGTTTATTGCTTTTTGGGTTTCTGTCATTTTTTTTAAGATGTTCTGATGGTAGGCAAAGCTTGGTTGACCATTCTGTTCTTTAAGTACATTAGTATTCTGGCTGTGATGCTGCAGGTTAGGAGCTTGTCAGGTTACTGAACAAAGCAGGACCAGTCCAGTTGGCTTCTGGATTAAGTGCAGATGTCCCAGGTATCCTTGAAGTTCACTTTCCCTGCCAACTGTGCTGATCAACCTTTAAAGGAAAACATGGCTAGGTCAAAAAATGTCAAACACACTTCTAGCAACAGACTCGGACCCAAAACGTTCAATGACTGAAGCTTCCTCTGTAATTCTAAAGCACATTGAAATCAAGTATCGAATGAGCTGCCAGTTGAAAAGCCTTAGTGGCTGGAATTAGAAGGTCACCCAAGGTTTAATCAGCTTTAATCAGCTAAACTGCGGACTCATGAGACAGACGTCTCCCTGTGTTTGTTTAAAGAAGTCTTTAGTTTTTCACACACAGAGGACCACCCGAAGGCTAGAAGATTGAGTAGAGCAGTATTAGCATTCAAAGTAATAAACATAAAAAGTAGGACAGAAAAGTAGAAAGCTAGAAAGAGAGCAAGAGGGAAAAAAGGACAGGGAGGTGGGGTGCCTGGCAGAGTCCCCAGTTCCCTCAATACTGGTTTTGTGTTTAGCCAGAAAAGCAACCTGATCCAGTGGGTCTCAAAATGCCATGTAATAGCACCACAGATATACCAATGTGTCTATGACCTTGTAATCTAGAAATAGACATAGCAATGCATTATGCAACCTATATTCTTGGAATTTCCAAAAAAAATTACTGGACTCTATATTATAAGTTTTATACCATATATTTACATGAAATAATGAAATGCAGCTGTTTAATATTACAGGAAACTGAGAAGTTTTAAGCAGCACTCAAAACCAAGGAACATTTTGAGGTTCAATTTAGAGGTTACATCATCATGAATAATTTTTCCCGTAGTCAGTCCAAAGTGAGTGTGGCTTTTCATATATTTTTTTTTTTCACTAAATGACCTGTACTGTGCTCTCGTGTGGTTTGCGTACACACCACTTTTTGATCCTGAATGGCTGCTTCAACCAGCACACTCAGAGTGGAACTGATTTTACTTTCAAATCACAAACGAGAAGAGTTAATTTATCATTCCGGTCCAACCATGATAATACAGATCAGATGAAAGCTCTCTTTCAGGGGGATACAGAAATGAGGAGATGCATCTCTGAAGCAAGGCTTTGTACATCCTCTGAATGCTCAAGTGAAGAGGCAGCAGAATGACGTCATCGTTCTCTACCTGTGCCAAACATGGCGAGAACAACAACGCAAAAGTATGACCTGGAGGACACCCAGTTAATTTAACACTTGGGATACATAATAATTAAATGTAAAGCTTTATTTCATGTAAAATTTTCAAGCAGACCAGATAACTTTGCGTGTTTAGGGACAAATGCTCTTTTGTACTTGTACAGAAGAGGGCTTTTACGTGTTCAGTTTCATGACACCTTCCAGGGGTTTATGCACAATTTCTCAAGAAAACAAATCTTGTGCATAATTGAAAGATCTAAATTTAGATAAATGTAGTAACATTGGGCATGTAACAATATATTCAAATTGAGAAAATAAAAAATAATCCATTACTATCACCAGGCTGCATAATCTCTTAGTGTTTCCTAGCTGTAATTGCGTTGTTTATACAGCAGAGAGTATAAAGGAGTATAGAGTACAATAGAAGGTATGCGCTTGATGTCAACATAGGCAAAAGTAACACAGGTTGAATGCTGAGGAAACAAACAAAAAATAGCTCTACAATGGGAAAGAGCTTATGTGCAATTAACTTTACAAATTGATTCAACAGAAAATCAAATCGTTTTACCGACGCAATGGAGGTAGCTCTTTTTAGCTGTTTAAGCTGTCTACAGCCTTCATAAATGTTTACTAAGAAAATGCATTTTTCTTATGAACTTTTTCATTTTTAATAATAGGAATATTTTAGTTAATAGACTATCATAGTTTACTCCAACCTTTACAAATGTTGTAAATAATTATTGCTGAAACAATTTTTAATAGGGGATTTTTTAATTTAACAAAAGGAACATTTAAGCTGATAAAGCATAGGAAATTATTTAATTTATTTTTGTTTAATATTGTGGGAACATAATATCCTGAACCCAATATTAAATTAATAATTAATTGGAAGAATAGTAACGTGCCTATTATTATTATAAGGGGACATTGTCTTATCCCACCCTCCTACCAGGGTAGTTTCTCTTGTTTCCCCTTAATTAGTTTGTGTATCTATATGCTCTTTATTTGGTTATTTACCTTGGTTTTTCTTCTTATTTCTAAGTTATACGTTAGTTTTTTCATGCATTATGGATTATACTGTGTTAACTGTGTCTGCCTGTACTTTGACCTCCACTACAGCTACGATTATTGGATCTTCCTGAATAAAACTCAATTTTAAGTCAATTTCCACTATGTGAACCCACCTGACCACTCAGAAGATCCTTGGATAAATAAAGCACTTGCATCAAGTCTCTAAACTTGAGTTTCAGTAATGTACAGACACCTGTATTAGTATTTTGACAGACTGAATGCAGTTTAGAATGAAAGCCTGATGGCACACTGCAGAAAAGCAAAATAAAATAAAAACCAGACAAAAACAACAGAGGTTTTGCATTGAATCTTCACACACAAGTTCGGTTTCTCTTGCCTGTAATGGATGCTGAGAAGTAGACCTTGTCCAACACAATCTCAGAGATATTTTATGGAAAACAAAACAACAGATAAACTACACTGCTATCTTGCAATGACCATGTTAAAAGCAATGGACAATTACATTTACATTTCCCAACCTTAAGTTGTGTACAAATTGCAAAACAGTCAAAAAAAAAAATTTAAAAAGTCATGTCAAGTTACATGTGAAGTTTTCTGAAGTTAACAGCTCTAATCAGAACATTTGTAAGCTGGTGGTCTTGTGTGTTAATTAAGTAGACATTAATTAAGGTAGTCGGTTACGTAAGAAAAGAATTAATTAAGCATACAAGTGTTAATTAACTTACTATAACAATATGCCTTGATGAGTAAACCGTTATGCCCTTATCTATACACAAAGTTAGAAAACTACGCTATTTTTTCTATAGTGTTTCTATAGATATACTTCAAATATACTACAGAAAGCTAATTGTCATTCTCTTAACAAGCCTTTAAACAATGTTCTAAGATAATCATTGAATAACAGCACTGCGGATCGAGTATGTTGTGACCTTCAGTGTCATAAAAATTGCATAAAGTTCCCGCAATTGACTCCACACTGAAATATAAGATCACTTACAGAGCGCCAGTTTATGTGCTGTAGATTCTCTAAAGCTACACAGGACATGACAGGCAGAGGCATGAGTCAAAACAGTAATCAGCTTTCGTGTCTCGATAGTGATTAAATATAATGAAATTTCACAATGCATGCAACCAGTATCAACACTTTTCCTTGAAAAGCATTGGGAGGGCAGAGGTACAATAATTACATCTCTTTGACAGCACACTCTTATGCAGTCAGAATCTAGCTTGCTGCCTTTACGGTCATGTTACTTTATTTACCGAACTGAGCCAATGAATAGAGAGCTTGTCTTATCTTCTCCTAGCTTACCTCTAGGTTATTTCTATATAACATTTGCTATATAATGTTTTAAGATCATCAGATACATCATAAATGAACATCATAAGAGTAATGGCCGTTACAATGGAGCCCCTAAAGGGACACGGGAGGAAAAAAAACTGTAGAAGATTAAAAAAAACGAGTAGAAGAAAAAAAATGAGTCATATTTTGCAATATAATGCAAAACATTTGTAATATAAAGCAAAACATCGACAGATTTGTTTCCTCCTCCTACGTCTCTTTATGGGAGCCGTACTTCACGCATACAGGGTGACATGAATAAATGATGCAGTAGTGCGGAAAACTCGTTATGCGATGCGTTATGCGAGCATTCCATAAAAATGATTGCGTGAAGATGGAGTTGACAAGTCGTGATGAGCTGGCGTTTATCCTTTTACAAAAACGGGAGGGAAACAAAGAGAGGTTTGTGTACATCCTATCCCGAGAAGTAAGGGAGAACGTGGGGAGTTTCAGTGCTTGGTTCAGGAGTTTAAACAGTTTTTAAAATCTATCTATCTTCATGATATCATGACGTAATCTATGGACCATGGACTGTACACCAACTGTTATCATTGCCGAGCTCCTCTCCTATTTTTTTCCAGACATTGTCTTTAACGTTGTTATCTGTATAATTTTTGCTGCTCTTGTCAATAAGGGCTGAGTTTTGAGACACAAAATGAATGAGGGACTCCACTAAATATGATTCGTCATTTTTCTTTCATGTTCTTCAGGATGTAGTGGTGGAAGTTCAACAGTCTGATGACTTAACCTTGACCCATGAATTTTCATCCTGTAAGTCACATGGTTTGACCCCAGCTGATGGATACTGCCATAATAAAACACGAAAGTCCCGCTGCTCCCGAGAAACTGTGGATGTATTTGGTTAGTGTAAGTGGTTTTTGGATGAACCTCCAACTAGATGACTAAATGTAAAACCCACAGGCTTTCCAGGAAGCTTGAAAACTCTGTTTAGGCCACAGATGTTATTTCTGACCTCAGCTTGCTCGGCCTGTAAGTAGTTCTGACCATGAGTGGAGTTTGACATTTTGAGCATTGGAGTGAGGCTTATGGGACAAACTGCAAGTTTATAGTGTTTTCAATTTCAATTTACTGTTCAGTGTCTGTCTAAAGTATCTAGAGTACCTCATTAGATAGCACACCGAAAAGAGTGAGAGTGAGAGAGAGAGACAGAGCTGTAGCAATATTGCTTGTTACTAAGGATAAATACCTAAATATAAAGGTATTTAAATACCTAAGATCCTTCCTAATTTCCTTAATAGATGTGGCGTGGATGCCTAATGTCCATAATTAGATCGTACCTATACCAGTTGCTATTCATTTACAATTGGCGAAATGAACCGTTAATACAAAACAAGACTAAAATTCCAGAAAATATAATTCCGGCAAAAATAACTACATACACAAACAAAAATACACATGAATTTCTTGATAGCTAATATATTGCCATATCTTGACATGGGAAGGCTCACAATATTTAGCCTAGGCTTTGGATTTTGCCATGGGATTTTGCTATTGTAAGTTCACCAGCTCATCCGCGAGCTTCATGCCTGGATCCACACAGGCACGCAAGGGAGACGTAGCAAGACAGGAACAGATGCTAAATCCAGACAAAACCCTTTTTAGCTGTGGCCTTGAAAGTTTGGTACGAAAAATATTACTTGTTAGCAATTTATTTATGCAACTATTACTGCCACAGCTTGGGCCATCTACTAACTCTGCCCATGGTTCTGATTAGTGTTCATATCTTTTATGGAGGTTGTAAGCGTTGTGTCCTGTTAGATTAACCTTCCTGTTCTGTTAAAAATACTTTACAATGTTTTGTCTCATCATGTCCTTCACTAGGAGAAGCGCACAGGAAACGATTGAAAGTCATATCGTTCGGATTTTGGGCAAAAGAACTATAAAATTTGTTATTATATCTCAGACAGTAGTCATAAAAATTCAACTTCAAACACTACCGATTTTAACCATTTCATTTTGCCTTGTTCCTCTTGGGATAGATGACCTTATCATCATCTCTGTGATATAAATATGCAGAGATATATACACCCTGTAGGGGTGGGCATGACAATATCCAATAAATAATAAACAATTCATGAAATTAAATTATTTACATTTTCCATTAAAACACTAAAGGTACCACTGAATTTCTTTTCTTTCCTTTTAATTTGATTATTTTATAGGATTTGCATCAAGAACGTATCAAGAAAATGTTTTTGTTTACCTTCAAAACATTTGGGTCAACAAACCCTAATATTTTTGGACCTTGAATGTTTTATATTTTTTATATTTACTGTTTAGTGATGACCACTGCCATAAACCAAGCCAAAAATGATACAGAACCGTAGTTAAACTGGGAAAGCCAAATCTTTGTGGAATGTATTAAATGCTCACTCTCAGACCTACTTGTGTATTAATGTGGTGTGTATTAATGTGGTGTGTATTAATGTGGTGTGTATTAATGTGGTGTGTTACAAGGGCTTTATTACAGTGAACATTTCTAACATTCCTCAATTCCTCAAAAAGTGCTCAAATACAAAGTCTTCAAAAATGTTTGATTGGCAGTGCATATAAACACTATAGTATACATCTACAGTATAATCGTATTCTGTATATCATCAATATACAGGCATTAAACTCTATGCATAAACCGGTTGCATATCAGTCAGGTAAAGATACGTTCTCTCAGAGGAAAATAAGCCCCTTTAATTGTAGGTTATAACAGCTTTATCTGTGGTACTACTATTGAATAAGACAGGAGAAACGGATCCTATAATGTCTCCATGTGGGTTATGATTTGGCTACATTTGTTAATATTTGCATTTGGGGTAATTGCACATAAAGGTCAAACCAAAATAAATATCCTGTTACAGTAAAGCCTGCTCTGTGCCGGAAAATAGATTGCTCACGGATAGACATGTTAGTCAGTCAACTAATGACTCAAACAGCCAACAACAAGCACTTTGGTCCAGGGGGTGTGGTAAAAACAGCCCTGAGGAACGGGATGTTTTACATGTTCTCCTCATGTCAGTGTGGGTTTCCTCTGGGTTCTCTGATTACACTGTGCTAAACGCCCCGAGGTGCAAACGTGTGTGTATGGTGAATTGGAGTCAACTACTGTCCTATCCAGTGTTCATTCCTCTCTCACACCCAGCGTTTCCAGGACAGACTCCTGATCCATCAAGACCCTGATCAGGATATATAGCAGGTGAATGAATGAATAAATGGAATACATAGAAGCGATTATCTTGAAATATGCAGTATATCCAGAACAATGAGCAAGCAAGCCAAGATTTATGACATAAAAAAAAAAAAAGACAGGAGGAACATGTATAAAAATGTTATTATAATTATCCTTTGGGATTTCAGACACATTTGCAGCTGTAGCTGAAAAAACACAGGAAGGAAAAAAGAGGAGCTTACAGGATTTCTCACAAATCCCACATAGAGTTCCGGTATGCAGTTTGGTATACAGTCATATATTCAAATGAGAGAGAGAGATGGATGGAGACAGTATAGATGTGGGAGAGAAATGGGATTTAGAGAAAGAAAATTCAGGGAGTGAAATACAGTATAACTGAAAAGAAATAGAGAAAAACAGACACTAAGCAAGTGAGAAAGAACAATAAGGAGAAAGGCAAGAAGAAATAAGGAGCAAGAAAAAGAGATGTGACGGAGAGACAGGGGAGATGAGACAGTAGCCAGGTTTCCATAGAAAAACAGAAGAGATTATAAATACATTATAAAAACTTGGACAAAACACAAATCCGAATGGTCTGTGTGTCCACCGAGTGATGTTACGCAATTAAAGCTAGGTTTTCTCCTTCCACGATAGTTGATACAGAGCACTCTTTTTTCAGACAGTGGTGTTCCCATTTGCTCTACATGTGACTTAAACGCAAAAAATATTTCCATGTCAATTTTGTGAAATATTGCTTTATCGAATCATCACAAAAAAAAGTTCATGTGAGTGTAAAACCTTTTACGCAATTTTTGAGAGCTTCATGAAATTCACATTTGTTTTTTAATTCGCAATTTCAAATTGTGCATTAAGCAGATTAATGGAAATATGTCTATTGAAAAGAGAAAGACAGCCTGAAAGGGAGAAACAGAGAGAGCAACATGTGTGATGCTTTATCAAATAGATGTGAAAATAGCAAATCCTGGCCAGGTCTGGCCCTGACTCAGCAAACAGACAGAAATTTCCAAATATCATGATCCCACTGTTGGCAAAACACAAATCATCCAGCAACACAGCAGGCTCACATGAACCAGCCTGAACATTCCTCATACACACCATATCTCACATCAAGCCGTGCTATTACTTGACTATACAAGCAAAAAGAAGTGTTTATGCACAAATGTCCATTAGAAGATGGGACAGCATGCTCTTCCTTCTCACTAGTCTTTAAAACACAGTATGCGAAGTAATGCAGCTGTTCAGGGTTTCTGAGTTATGCTTTCTTGGACTTCCAGATGCCGGAAGCATCATCAGGATCACCATAATGTTCGAATCCCAAAATTTCCAAAGCCATCTTAAAGTCTAAGAGAATAGAAATGCCTTTTATGTCAATTTGTTGATATTTTTATTTACTTTTTACTTTTATTTGGAGAAATCCAATAAAAGACAACCCATAGTCCAAACAATACAGATGTGCATACTCAACCATAAATTTGGCTATTTATATATTTATAATATAAATATATCAAATACTGCAGCCCTGTATAATTGGCGTTATTTATCTATCATTTTTCAATATTTATATTTATGCAAATATTCTTATTACTATTATTATTATGCAGTTTTTATTTACTTTCAGGACTGGAGGACAATCCAGGGTGTGTTCCCACTTCTTGCCTGGGATTCCCAGACCTGGTTGACCAGGACAAACAATTTACTGAAAGCAACTGAGTGAGATCTTACCTTCGACAGACAGGCCGATGCTGTGCAGGTGTGTGATGCTGGAGTAGTTTTTGCTGATTTCATGTAGATATTGCTCCACCTGAGTCGTGTTATGGTATAGAAACTCCAGAGCTTGGCCCAGTGGCACCGAGACAGCAAACCAGAAGAGCGCTGACAGCAGCATGGCATCTACTCTCTCCTTCTCCTCCTCCACTCTCTATTTCTCCAGCTCCAAAACTACACACCAAGAACAAAAACAGCACAATTCAGCACCATTAGTACAAAAAGTCCATGAACATAAAGTCCTTTTTTTTTTACATTCATTCGGTAGAAACTTTTATCCAAAGGGATCTGTGTTTCACAATTCAAAGAAAATACAGAACTGAAAAGTTGTGAGTTAACAGCTTTAATTAAGGACCCAACATTTACTGTCCAGCAGTCCTGCGATGTGAACTTCGGAATTTGTAAGGATGTACTATCTCTGGCTTGAAAATTCAACTAGCAGCAAAATAAATGGGTTTCTATGAAGGAATGAAGAAAACAGCTACTATACAGAAGCAGGCTTATGTTTGGTGTCAATACCTGAATCTTTGCCTTGGATTCTGTATAATTTAGTGTAGCTTTAGATCAAACTGAGAGCTTGCGCTAATAAATAGCCTTTTGCATAACGAAATGAAGATTGAGGCTCATATATTGATGAAAATCAATCAATGATAATCAATCAAAATATGGGGGGAAAAATGGAATGAACAGAAGAATAGAAAAATACTTTGTACACCGTAACGGCAGCTCTGATGTGTAAACTGCTTCATGTGCTTATGCTGCCTTCAGGTCCTGTTTGAAATATCAGAACTATGAGGTGAACGTACATGAAAGTCATAATTACAAATTTGCTATGAGCTTTCGTAACAAAAAGTCACAGCATCCCACAATATGAATAGGACGCCTACAGTGGACAATAAGACTTAAATAGTAATTATGCAAGTTAACTGTTCAGTTCTTTATTGTTCTTTCAGCATTGTAAACTAAACCTCTTGTCATTAATACTACAAAAATAAAACCGAAGATGTTTTCTCATACTCTCTATTTTTTCCTCACACCATCCTTTTTTTTCTTTTTTTCTTGGCCAAAACCACTTGAACACACACCACATCACAATTACCACCTTCAAACTCATAAACAGCATAAACGTCCAAGGAGGATGTGGAGGCAGCAAAAAAGATCTTAGCAAATGAAGATATGTTAAATAAAGGAAAAGTTATCTAATATTTCTCACTATGAGAGTATTATACAACAAATATAGGATCACTGAGCCTAGTTTTTGACATATTTAGTTATTTCAAAGACCATTTACTCCATTGAAAATGTCTAGAAATATGAATAATTATCTTACATTTGTTTTAAAACAATTTAATAAAGAAAAATGAATTCAATTAGGAAGAAGACTGTTTTTTCAA
>JAQQZR010000004.1:12192688-12203059 GCA_030068235.1 Notoglanidium macrostoma
CGCCTCTCGCCCGAAGATGCTGGGATTGGCTCCAGCTTCCCCACGACCCAGACGGATAAAGCGCTATAGATAATGGACGGAAGGTATACAATCTTTAATCTTACATCAGACTTAATAGAAATGATCCAAATTATGGCAGCAAGGTATACTTGTATACTCTACAAAAATACCTGAGGGCTCTTCATTTAAAAAATAAATAAATAAATAAATAAAGAAAGAAAAAACCATATTAAAGCACAAGATTTTAATCAGTTTAATGCTGCATTTAAATAGATTTTAATATAAATCTGTGTCTTTATTTTCTCTTTGTAGTTTAAAGTCTTAAGTGTTCTGCAAATTGGTTTTCAAAAGTGCTGTTTAAAGTAAATGGATTATTATTACCATATATTCCCCACATGGTAAAATGCCTTTTTTTTTTTTGCCTTCCAGCAGATGCAAAGAACAAATATTTTAAATTTGCGTTCACCAATGTTGCGTGTTTAGGATTTTTAAACCATAAATACAACCAACACATGATGTCAACTTACACGCTTCAGTAATCAGTAATCAATCATTTTTTGTGTGCAACACATTCCAGAAGAGATATCTGGGGCATGGCTCGCGATCGTGGGTGGAGTCAAGTTTAAAGAACCGCTTCTCAGTAAGGCGTCAAGCTGAAATTTGGCAGACTGCATCTAGGTGCTAATATATATGTAGATTTCGAACAATCACCTG
The DNA here is from genome assembly GCA_030068235.1 of Notoglanidium macrostoma. Lineage (NCBI taxonomy): Eukaryota > Metazoa > Chordata > Actinopteri > Siluriformes > Auchenoglanididae > Notoglanidium > Notoglanidium macrostoma. Next base: position 12,193,403 of record JAQQZR010000004.1, read on the forward strand.
ATTAGGAAAAAAACCCAACAACAACGTGGCTGCCATTAGCCAATCAGAATTGAGGAGACATTTGACAGGGTTAACAATAAGCTATCTTCATTACTTCCTTAGGAACCTCCATAATCGACCTCATCTTAATTGTTCACTGAGAGCTATACAAGCCCTAAAACGTGCCTACTGGAACTTTTCATTCAATTCAATATGATTTTATTTGTATAGCGCTTTTAACATATAAGTGCGCCTTTATATAATATATATATATATATATATATATATATATATATATATGGAGAAAGAGAGAGAATATAAAGTATATATATATATATATATCCCTAATGAGCACTTATGTGGCGATGGTGGCAGGGAAAAACTCCCTGAGATGACAAAAGGAAGAGGCCTTGAGAGGAACCAAACTCAAAAGGGAACCCATCCTCATTTGGGTCGAACTGGATAGTCCAATTACAACTAACACACTTTAGTAATAGGGTCAGGTTTTGAGTGCAAAATCATTTAGCGTCACCCAGTCTGATTTACAATTATTTGCATAACATGTCCTAGAATTTATGGTGAACGTTTATACCAAAATTATCAGTACAGTCAAAGTACAGGAGAACATGATGCAGAGATTTGTAAAGAATATGGCCACCACATGACAACCAATTTTTAGGGGCGGAGTTACATTTACTCAGTAACTTGTGGTTGATGGCATGGAAGGAGAAATTTGCAAAATTGAGACGGAATTTGAAAAGGCATGTTTAAGACGGGACCCGTGAGTCGGGTGGGATTTGGAACTACATTTCTTCATGGTGACTGGGTTACGTAAAAGCGCGGCCAATCAACCTCACCCATTTTAAGGGGTCAGTATTAGTATGTTCATCAATGAACTCTTTAGTGTCCTATGGCGAGAAGTGGACAATGAGAGGATGTCACCTGCGAAGGGTGCTCGGACCCCACAGATCTATTCTGGTTCTATTTATTATTATTATTCGTAATCTTATTGTATTTCTTCTTCTTATTATTATTATTATTGTTATGAGGACAATAAGACAACAAGATTCGAATGATGAACCCCCTGCAGGGTTTCTTTTATTAGACAAAGTCAATTTTGATCAAGTTGTACTTAGTAGTTTAAACACAAAAGAAAAGGAAAAGAAAAAAAAAGGAAGAAAGAAAAACAAAATAATCCTCCTGTTTTAATCACATCTGAAACTGTATCAAAATGCACTGTTCTTTAACAATATATACACACACACTCAGGCCTGTAGTAGCACTAGTGATACATGGGTGGGAGGGAATACACGAGTCAGCCTGATCGTTGTGCTTAGTAGATTCCACATGAAGAGTATATATAAACAGCAGGAATATTATGCACTTTTAGTGTTTAGGTTTGTATGAAGACATGTCGATTTAATATAAAATGGAAATGTGACATACGCTGTATAAAAAAAGTGTTATAGTAGTCTGTTTGGTGAGGTGCTGAAATACTGAGAATGTGCAACAGATACAAGCTACTTCATAATAAGTTAATATCCAGTGAGAAGGTTAGATGGAGAATACAGCACAGGCTCCGCTCCATTCAAACTGTACCCTTCCATATTTCTCCTCAATCTCAATCTAAACACCTCAATCAGGTGAGCGCTCCATGATCACTTCAAAAATAAAAAATAAAACTTTTATGCAGTGCAGTGAACACAGTGACTACAGAGAAGTGTTAGCAGAAGGAATCCTGGCACCAGCTGAAGTGTGTCTACATGTCAGTACACACTCTTTACTTACATCCAGTATATGTACAATCTCTCACTGCTTTAATAGAAAAGCCAGAAAAGGTGTTAGCAGTTCCAGACTGTAGGCCATTAGCGTCCAGGCTAATGCAGTGCATGAACGTAGTACTCTGAACACAGTATTAATGAACTTTTAAAAAAAATAATAATAATAAAAAAAAAAAAAGGAAATCCATATTCCATTGCACAAAACAGAATTTCGCAAAAATAAAAACTAAACCATTTGCATGATTATGTAGGTCAGGGATCCTAAAAATGACAGACTGGAATGCAGATTCGCGGGAAATGTTTCTGCACTACTCCTCTCTTCATTCATTACTGAAGTAAGCTAAACCGCTTTTTCTGGGACGAAAGACGCTCCGGACAGAAGGTTCTCTTTCTGCTTAAGACGGAGCGACGGAAACAGAAGAAAAAACACAAAAACGAAACAAAACAGGTTTTTGTGTTGAAGTAGTAGATAATGCCATTCACTTGAACTAATTTAAAAGGATATTTTTCATAGATGTGTTTCGTTTTCCACTAACGCGGTAACGTCAGTGAAGACATTAGCAGAAGAGTAAACTTCCTTGCCAGAGATCAGTTTATCTCCAGTTCTTCTCGCATGTAAAAATGAACATTTTCATAGTTACTATAAATTCTCAAACACTCTGCTACCGTGTTCGGGTTTTGTTGCTTACTGATTTTGATTTCTCGGGCTAGAGCACTGACATTGGAGAAAAAAACCCAGTACTCATTGTTACACACACGCGCACCGAGCTGCCAGTTTATTAAGGACAACTAAAACATTGCCATCTAAAAATCTTAAAGCATCCTATGGTGCGCTCCTTTACAGGTTCTCTGCAGAACCCTGCCACAGAGGGCTTCCGTTTCAGAATATGTTCCGAGATGAGAACTTATATGGGTAACTATTCTGTTAAGGTATAAATAGCTGCATTTTGTAGCTTTATCACTGAACATGTCAGTCTCATCTATTAATAAAAATGACAAATGGCCACAGGAAGTAGGAGAGACTCGCAGTGTGAGCTTGATCCTCCGGAACTCTGAGACCCAACACAAATAGTGGAGAATGGGAACTGTTTACTTACGTGCACGCTGTTGGATATAAAGCTTGCAGGACAAAGAAAGACCACATTCATTAGCATCTTAGTGCTGACGAGGCACTGCGTGGCGTATTTAATACTTTCATTCGTTCATATTACGTAAATGACCAGCTTCGTTTACATGACAGTGAAAATAAGAGCAGGTGGGATTAAAAAAAAAAAAACGTTCACCCTCTCGCTACATGTGGCTATTAAACTGGCAGCTCGGTGTATATCAACTTAATAAGCTGAATGAATGAGTTATATATAAAAAAATATTGCTTTTTGTGCAGATGCTGTTCTGTCACTTCCAAAGCAGCTTTTAGTGACAAAGACCTCCCTGACCTGAGTGTGCGTCATGACGAGATCATTGCAGAGAAATTCTGACGGACATTTCTGCTTTTCTAATCCTGATCTGATCTCGCTATGGTAAGACTTCTGCAGAGAGTGATGGGCTGGATGTTCGATTTGCACTGATGCTCATTATACACTGGAAGGATGACGACAGAATTCAGGATCCACCTGATTATCAAACTGTAAAGACAGGCACAGTTAGAACATACACCTCTCTTTAACTGCATATACCCTTAAAGAGAGAGACAGAGAGAGAGAGAGAAATAAATCTCTCCATGCCTGGGAAAAAAAAAAAAAAAAATACATTTTGTGATCCGTGCAAAAATGAAATATTTATAACAGGGACTTGTTTGTTCTAATCTTAGCTCATTCTTTTCTTATTCACAACCCTATATAATAAACCGAGCTCAAGAATATGCATATTGTATATACATAGAAAGATTTGATGCTTATGGGGGAAAAAAAAAAAAAAAACCAAATTTTTTTTTTGTAAACAATATGGGGGAACAAATTGCGTTTTCGTTTCTCTCTGATTCATGCTATTGACAAGCATGGTTAAATACAAGGATAAAGACTTTCTGTACAATTTTAAATGTAAAAATATTGGAAATAAAGTGTTAAGGATTAGGCTGTTTAAGCGAAGAAAGCAAATAAAAAAATAAAAAAATCTTTAGTCAGTCCTTGACGGCTGATTAGTATAAACACCTGGAGCTGGTGGGACCTGCCGTGTTGGTTCAGTAAAGACGCTGAGGACGGAGAGTCACAACAAGTAAACACGCACTCAACAAACCAAACAGATCACACGAACACACACATACACACACTTCTACATAACCAGCGATTAAACTTTCCAGCCATCATTAGTTCTCTCGAACACTCTCTCTTTCTTTACTCCATATCTCTCATTCACACTCTTTAAGTCCATATCTTAATCTCTCTCTCTCACTCTCTCTCACTCTAACAATACTTCTCTCACTCTTTGGGTCCATATCTCAACTTCTCTCACTAAATCACATCCTCTCACTCTTTCTGTCTGCACCTCACTCGGTCAGTCTCTCTCTCTCAGAGCAGCATGGACTCCTGCATGGCGAAGGCCTCTTGTCGGTAATGAACTCCTCCGAACACCGTAGGCATCGGTTTCCTGCCGGACACGGCTCTGTAGTGCATCACGCTGTCTGGGACGGGCAGCGCTGGGAAGCTGAACTCCTGCCCCGGGTGCACAGGTGAGAGCTGGGCCTTCTGAAAGCTTGTTGAGCGGGGTAACCCAGCCGGAGTGCGCAGGGATGGCACATCCACGTCCGTCTCACCGTGCCAGCCTTGGCCTTGCCACTGCCTCTCGTATCGCTGGTCTACGTGACGAGCAGGCTGCCTCGGGAAATACCCGCTTTCAACAAGGTTGTCTATCTGGCCTACGAAATTGGCATTTATTGGCTGGCGCCGGTACGTGGCGTAGCTGTTACCGATCAGCGCTTTTTCTGGTGAGCGATTCGGAGGCGTGGAGCGTGCTGTAGTACCGTATGCCCGCTCATCATATGCCATCCCGTACGCTCGGCTGTCCGGCTGCATTTTTGGTGGATAAGGGGAATAAACAGGCATCAAGCCTGGTGTGTAGTGTAAAGGCTGGAGATTGTCAGACATCAAGTGTACGGGTGGATTTTTGGGAATCCGGAAAGTTGGAGCAGTGATGCCACCACTAGGGGGCCTTGTAGGGCTTCCATGTCTCACAGATGGTGCCACGTACTGATGAGACGGTTCCGAAACTTGCGTAAGATCCGGAATGTCCGCGACATCTCCATCGGACACTGGGACATTGTCGTACTGTGAGGCGTTGGAGCCGCGGTTGGAGCCGGGCACGAAGCCGCGGGAGCGAGGACGAAGACGGCGCGGCTGTTCACTGGCCACCGACATGGCAGGAGAAGAGGGTACCGTGCTGCCGAGGATACCGATGTGGCCCTCCATCATGGCCGCCAGCCTGCCCTCGGACGGTTTTACCCAACGTGGCCCGATGTCTTTCCGCTCGCCGAGACCTACGTTTAAGTTTTGACTCGATGACGCGTGCGGTTTTCTGATGTCAGGGGGCGGGGCTTCTTTGGTCCCCTTCCTTTTCTCTGCGTTTTGCGGCGTTTTACCCACCAAGTCTTTTTTCTCTCCGTTTGCCGAAACGGTTGTTTCCGTGGCTGTGCTCGGAGAGGGCAGAGCCTCCATCCGCCCATTAGCGATGTGATTGGCTTTCTCTGGCGCCGATCGCTCAGGCTCTGCTGGAAGCTGGCCCAGGGGCTTTGTAGGAAGCTCCTCGTCTTTACCTACACAGGAGAACATAGAAAAGCTATTCAGAGAACAGAAAACCCCAAATATCACATCTAATCCAACCCCTGAATGAATATTCCAGCATTTTTCAACCAAGTCTCTACTCAGCATGTCTGTAGTATGTGAGATTACCACTGGCAAGAATTTCCACATTTTCCTGTACTGAGAAAAGAATATAAAAAAACCTGTTTACTCGAATGCGGCTATAAACAACAACTGATCCACAATAAGACAAGAATGAATGTCTTATCAAAGCTTTTGGATAGTTTTTGGGTAGACCAATACAATAAAAAGTAATTTTGCGCTACCTAAAGCGCCATCAGACCTCTCACCCTGAAAAATCGTCACATTTCAGAAACAGTGAATTATCCAAATTTGCACCTCAATTTGGAAACCTTTGACTGAAGAATTTATGAACGCATCTAGTTTCACATTAACATTTTCTGATTCCCCAACAACTGCTTAAAGATTAGCATTATAAGTCAGTTTCGAGGGAACAGGTTTTACATTCTCTACATTAGCTTTTACATGGATCACACTACAGACGCACTGCACTGATGAGGAAGATAAAGAGCAGGTTGAAAAACACTGGAGTACTTGAAGAGTTTCATTCCAAAAAGCTGTATATCCAGTTTTAGAGATATTTGCTATTTTGTCAAACCTGGACAGATACATCCTTTAAATGAAATATATAATTAATAGTAACACCAGAATCAACATACCACGCATAAGAATAGTAAAATAACATTACTCCACAAAATAACCAAATTATTATATTAATGCTTTTAAAACAGCAAATAGCTTTCTAAGGGGAAATAAATTAGAATTGCAAATACAAGTTTTTTTAAAGGATTTAAATGAAATGCTGAGGTGATGTTTAGGTGTTTCGCCTCTGCTGTGACCGTCCTGGCACTTTGTCACAGCCCGCTCTTAACATCATCAGCCTACATCAGATACGTCTATAACAGATTCTTGCAAAGAAACTCCTCCTCTATAAACCTCGTAAACAAACATACGGCACCTGCTTGTAATGTGAGCACAAATAATTGCTACATATGAACTCAGTGACATAAACACAAAGTGAAGATTGCGTGTATAATGCGTTTTGGAAACCGACCTCATTTCATAATCACACACAGCTTTAGCAGAAACAATAATATTAAACTGATAAATAAAGAAACTGAAGTGGAAGCAGTCATGCAGCGGGACATCCTTCAGAGAATCAAAATAAAAAGTTAGTATCCACATTCACCGTGAGAGGGGAAAAAGGTCAAGCGACAGCTCGGACCACATCGAATACAAGACTTGGGAACAAACACTGATCGCAAAGGCATCAAAAATCATGTGAGGCCCATTTCAAACACGGCAAGAAATGCTTCTCGTGAGCATACAGGTGACACACGGCAGGGACACGATATTCACGTGTGAAACAGATAAAACATGGACGGTGACACTGAGGCCTGTGTTGAGAGGACTGGACCTGATTACAAAGCAGACTCCTTTATGACTGTCTTTATCACTCTTTCCACTCCGCTCTTTCCTCAGGTGATGCTTTTTATTTCTAAAAGCATTTAATCCTGAGAGAACTTTATGTTCTGCTGTGAGGAATTCGGTTGAGTTCTGAGATCTATAATCGAATACTGGACTGCCAAGTGCCATAGCGAAACAGACAGTCAGGGGAAATAACCATTCAGACACTTTTTTATTTAATATACATTAATCAGCTATGACATTAACACCACCTGCCTAACATTGTGTAAGTACCCCCTGTGCCCCAATAACAGCTCTGACCCGTCGAGGCATGGACTCCACAAGACCTCTGAAGGTGTGCTGTCGTATCTGGTACCAAGACGTTAGCAGCTGGTCCTGTCCTGCATCCTGTTCCGTCCTGAGTCCTGTCTTGTCCCGTCCTGTCCTGAGTCCTGTCCTGTCCTGTCAGTAGTGAGGTGGGACCTCCATGAATCTGATTGTATGTCCAGCACATCTCACAAACGCGAAATCAGACTGCGATCTGGGGAATTTGGAAGCCAAGTATTCAGCAAGCCTTGGATGCCCGTGACCACAAGACCTTCCGTTTTGGAGATTTTCCGACCCAGTCGTCCGGCCATTTCAATTCGTCCCTCGTCAAAGTCACTCAGATTCTCACACTTGCCCATTTTTCCTGCTCACAACACATCAACTTCGGGAACTGACTGTTCACTCGCTGCCTAATATATTTCATGATGTCTTATAAATGTGAACAAAAGAGTATCGATCCACAGAACTAACCAGAAATACACTGTATTGGGAAAAACACTTGAACGTCACACCTTTATGAGCTCGTTGGACATGCGATTCCACATACAATGGGCGATAATATGAACTTGGTCCCTTTTTTGTGGCCTCCAGTCTTATAGAAAGGTTGGAGAGGGTCTGTGGTTAGGTGTGCACATGGAACATGCATGTTATATTAAATAACAAAAAGTGTCGGAATACTTATTTCCCTTTACTGTATGCAGTTTTTATGATGTCTGAGGGTTTAATGTCTCTCTTGTAATACTGTGTGATAAGCTTTAATTTTTTTTAACATGGGTTTATTTTATTATTATTAGTATTATTACTCACCTCTAGTACCGATGACTTTGGATATTACTGTCCTGGTAAGTCTTTGAATAGATTTTATTTTTAGTACACGACAGATTGAGCACCTCCCCAAGGCGCTACCGAGGAGACTGGCCATTATACTGTCAGGCGATGATACGTGCTCTAAAATAGTGGGCACACGCACACTCCTACTAATTACCTACCCTCATCTGTCCTCACCTCATCAAATATCCTGATTCTAATGATCTCATCCTGCCCTGAAAACGTCCATTTTAAAAATACTCTCCAAGCACACGGAGGAATGTTCATGAAACATTTCTGGGGTTTTCAGGGGACACCAATGTCACAGAAAAAAAAGAATCACACACAAAGGCTTTCTTACTGACAAAAGATGTGTACGAGCATGAGAGTGTGAGGGTGCAGAGGGCAAGGCTTGGGACACACAGGAGGATGACTGACAGACAGACACCGTTGCCCACCGGTTGTGTTTGATGGAGGGGGTTTTGTCCCCTTTCCCAACTGCACTATTGTTGACTGGAGCCGAGTTCAGTTCAGAGGGAGAGAACGAGAAGATCAAGAGTCAGACAGATTAGATAAGACTGAGAAGTTTAGACAAGAAGATCTGACGAGGAGAACAAGAATGAGAAGCGTCCAAGAGAAGATCAGATGAGGAAAAAAAAAAAAAAAAATGAGAACAAGGTGGTTCCATGAGAAGATCAGATAAGAAGAAAATAGACAAGAAGAACAAAAGTCAGTGAGATGATTAGACAAGGGAAAAAAGTAGATAAGGCTAGAATGAGATTAGACCAGATGTGGAAAATTTTATTAGACACACCCAGAAGACACAAATAATGCACTGTAGCGGTCATATGTATGTCTACGTATGGGAGTTTGTGCATGTGTGTGTATGAGCACAAGTATATGTGAGGAATATGAGGCTCTCAATCAGTATTACACAATATATTAATATTGCTCCAATGCTCTATTATCTCAATAGTGAGTAGAAAGAAAAACCTGTTGTGTGTACGTGTGTGTAAAATGCCAATGACCAGTTACATAATCTCATTCAATAATATCTCATAGTAGTTACTCTGAGCTCGTGAAGCAGTCGACTCACTGCCACGTGAGCATGTGGGGGTTACCTGGAGGAGGAAGCTCTAATTTCGAGCGTCTTAGCTCAGTCATACAGTTCTGGAGCTGCTCGATTACATAGTCATCATCGTAGAAGAAATCTTTCGACATAGTAACTTGGAGAAACTCCACAAGGTCCTCCATGGAGAACTTCATCAGGGTCTCTGGACACACACACACATATACACTCTTGTATTGCAGTACTTGCGGTGACCAAATGTTCTTAAACACTCAAAAGGTGCCATTACTTTTGTGAAGCTTGAGAATGGTGTAGGACATCGAAGGCAGAACTCTCTCTCCCTCTAGAATGTAGATGTCCCATATCCTGAGGGTTAATGTGAAAGGGGTCTGTCAAACAGAACACACACACACACACACACACACACACACACACACACACACACACACACACACACACACACACACACACA
>JAQQZR010000004.1:12225553-12253802 GCA_030068235.1 Notoglanidium macrostoma
CCATCATTCTCCTCACTATCAACAAAAAAGAAAAAAAAAAAAAAAAAAAAGATCTTGGCCTTGTTCCAATACTGCCAGAGCGCCTTGGCTGCATCACCGTTTGAAGGGCAGTGGCACTATTTTATCAGCTGGAGTGACGTTTCTAAAGATGAGGATGAGCCCTTGGTAGCGTGAGGGATGGAATCAGTTGACATCACTAGATTTCAGGACCGGAAGCAACCCAGAATGCTTTGCAGGCTGACCAAATCAGCTCCTCTTGTGCTTTAGGGCACACTTGTGTGACGGGCGTTCCCCACTTCCGAGTCGTAAGTGGAAATCCATAGCGCTGTTATTAAACAGTACTGTTGGCCTATTCTTATGATCATAAAGCAAATACACTGCCAGTCAAAAGTTTTTAAATGCTCGATTTCCATCCATCATCTATACCGCTTATGGCTCGCAGGGAAGATGGGGAATCCCAGCTGACTTCAGCTGAGGTACACCGAGGCCAGGTCGCCGATCTATCACACACCTATGGGGAATTTAGAGTAGCCAGTTGCTCTAATCTGCATGTCTTTGGATTGTAGGAGGAAACCAGAGCACTCGGTGGAAACCCACACAGGCACGCGGAGAACATGCGAACTCTACACACGAAGGCCCCAGTCAGCCAACAGGTTTGAACCCAGAGCCTTCTTGCTGGGAGGTGACAGTGCTAACCACAGCACCATCGTCCCACGCCACAGTTCAATCTTTTTCATCTGGTTCAACCGCATCAAAAAGTTTACACACGTGCCTGACCTTTACATGCTCAGAAACGTCTTGGCGTGAATTCTCATTAACGGTTATTTTTCCTCTACAGTCTGTAGAGTGCAAGCGCATTTTTATTAGAGACACTACAATTTCTTTGTGCGTCAATATTACAATATTACTCATTCAGTTTCTACGTTGGAGCTACTAGAGGGCTTTCCGTCCCGTTTATAGGAATTCTAGAATTTCTACGTTCATGTAAGGGGCAGATCTTTATTTGCTTTATTTTATTATAGCAGATCTTGAAGTCTAATTATTATTGTTTATCGAGATAATAAACTGTTCTTCAAATTCTAGCCAAGGCATTAAAATGAAAGCAAATACACGTGTACGGATGTGCGTGTGCGCTGAAAACCACATCCTGCCCTAATTAAACTGTTAAAGATGCGATGGACTTGTGGTGGGTTCCCGCTCCACGCCCGGCGTTCCCGGGACAGGCTCCGGATCCACTGCGACCCTGACCAGGATGCTGAAAGTGAGCAAGTGATTAAACCACAAGAAAATCGTAGTGATTAAAAGCCTTTGCCTGGTAGTGTGTATATCCTGAATGGCAGTATGTAATATTTCATTTGAACTGACATCACATCCTTTGAGCTGGTAGAGCTGTCAGGACTCTGACTTGTATTACTGCGTGTCGTCCTTGTGCTAACAATTTAATTCGATGTGCGTCTTTTTTTGTGCTTGTGCGACTGGCAATCAGCGAAGACGTTGACGTGACGTCTTAACCATGCTGTTGAATCTCTTGAAGGATGTCCCTCCCTGCAGCTCTGTGTTTGGCAGTTCCAGTTTTGTTGGTAATGTAATACCACAAACTTGGGTGTATTATCGGGACAAAACACACACACACACACACACACACACACACACACACACACACACACAGACATGCACACAAACGCACAAATAACCTTGGCAGCACTCAGGCAGCAGCCTATTCCACCCCACTAATACTGAGCGTCATGTTAAGGCAACGGCAGGATTTGGGTAGAAAATAGTGCTTCAGTGAAGTAAACAGGGGTTTTTAGGGGGGGCCGGCTGTAAACCACGTCTGTAAACAAGATTGTATACGGGCCATTTACAACACGTGTAAACGTTTTTGACAAAAGTGCAATGGGAAATACGGTACTGTGGACAGGTGAGTACTCCTTTGGCGTCAAGGTGCTTTAAGACCTGAAGAAGCAGAGCGAGGCAGCACGAGGCAAACAGGCATGTGCCGATAAACACGTTACTCTTACAGTGGGCGTGTGAAATTAGCGCCACTAGCCCTGTGTCTAATTTGGGAGGTGGGTAGGCAATTCTGGGCAGTGTTTGTGCTTCTGAGATCAAGTCCGTCCTGTTTAGAAGGCAGCTTACGCACAGGTGAGTTAAGTACATCTGACCCTCTCAGTTAAAGCAATCAAGTGTGAACCGACCGTAAACTGTGAAGCCCTAATGATCCAAAAAAAACAAAAAAAACAAAAGAAACGTATGGGTTTTTGTTCTTGAAAAATGGTGGACACATGCTGAACATCAAGAACGACAGGAGACGGGATTAAATTGTAGTTCCGCGCAAAATAGAACTCGTTTTATAGAAAGTCAACAATACACAATTACAAAAGGTCTGTATTTCCATTAAAGCTGGTGGTCCTTCCAGTTAAACATGGCAACGGATCCAGACAAGTGTTGCCATGGCGAGTTTGAATTTCATCCGCTGCTTCTTCAAGTCATGTGACTTAGACACAAACATTTTTTTTTTCAATTTCGCCAAATCCTCCAAAAACCCCCCGCCTCAAAACGGTCCTGCAATATTTAAGAGTTTTTGTTCGAAATTCATGTGTTTCCGTTACTCGTTTTTCTGGGCTCGCAATTTAAAATTGCGCTTTCGGTAGTTTCAAGGAAACGCATGCGTGGCTATACCGCCATGGCGCTATTGTTTTGTAAAATCAAAAAGTAAATAAATTGCATCAAGAAATTAAATGCGACAGACAGCTTACACGCTCAGGGGTAGATCTGCTCTCGGGAATTCACCTGTTGTTGTCTCTGGGGTGCTTCTAACCCCTGTTAGCCTGAACTTGATCGGTGAAACCTTGTAATGCACACTTCCTTCCCGGATAATGAAATAAAGAATTCGTCGGACGGATGTGATGTGAAGAAATGTTTTGCACTTTTGTGAGGTTTCATCGCAATATTTGGTGTAAAAACGCATCCGGAATGAGACGCTGGTTAAAATGCAGCCCCATGACACCATGTAAACATGCTCTCGATTCAAAAAAAGTGCTGACGAACACAGTTATATAGTATGATATGGAAGTTTACTATCGACACATGCCTGACAATGAGAACACACCTCTTTACAGCTCACCTCTGATTTCGATCGGCTACTCAGGTTAGCAATACGATGCCAATTCGTGTGTGTGTAGGTGTGTGTGCTGCTGAGACTCGTGCTCAGGGGGCTCACATACACACACCATCGAAGAAAAGAGGGCTGTGAGGTCAACCTTTAGCGCAGGTGTGTGTATGCGTGCATGTGGGTGTGTATGCGTGTGTATGGTTGTGCACGTGCATGTGTGTGAGAGAAGCAAAGTGAGAGAGAGAACAAGAGAGAGAGAGAATGACACATGGGCACTTTTTACATCTTTACAAAAATGAAAGCAAAAACATGAACAGTTCAGGCAACAAGACCACAGAGTAGCAAGTTAACAACCGCTTGTTTTTTTTTTTTGTTTTTTTTGTGTGTTTTTTTTTTTTAAATCTATATCCTTAAATATGAGGGATACAAAACACTTACGTAATAAAATACCCATGTTATCAAATCATTTCACAAGTAATACACTGAAGCTGTAGGCAGGATGTACCGTCAGAATTTGGCACTAAAGTCCACTCATCTTTTTTTTTTTTTCTTTTTTTGTTTTTTGTGTGTGTGTGTGTGTGTGTGTGTGTGTGTGTGTGTGTAAGGAAAAAAAAAATTACATTTCGCTGAACGCAACAACACATCTAAATATTGTTTCCCACAATCGAAATTCAAAATAATAAGAAGAATGACATTGATGCTTCACAAGCTGACATTGTAAAAGGTTTATATAGCTAATTACCCGACAAGAAATTTCAAATAGGGACTCTTAAAAAAGGAAAGGAAAAAAACCCAACAAACAAACAAACAAACAAACAAACAAACAAAAAAAAGAAAGAAACAGGTATAGTCTAGTAGCAATAGTACTATGATAGGTATTTGTCTATGTTCAAGTAAACCGATTTTTAGTCTTCTCTTTAAAAACACAAGACGAATAAGACTATTAGACTTGTGATGAAACCACGACTCAATCCACAAAAAGCACCGACGGGAACGCGGGTCACACAAACTGTTGTTTTTTTTTCCTCTATACATTTAAACAGTATAAAATATAGGTCATTTCATGTGCATTTATACCACGGATTGTCTAACGGTAGATCAGTTCAGCAAAAAGGTGTGACATGTAGGTAGCATTTCCCCCAAACAGGGCACTCTTTTTTCTTGTTTTTTTTTTTTTTTTTAATACCTTTACTACTCTAGAAAAAAGTGGTTTTATATAGACTTTAATGAGAAACCGAGCCACTTCAAATGGCCTTATCAAAAAACTTTACACTGCCTGAAAAATGTAAAAACCACAAGCTCGCTCTGAGAGACTCTTAAGTTCAATTAGACAGTTTTTTTTTATTAAAACTGCTTGGAAGTAGTCTAGTTCTCGTAGAAACCAGCCCGGGCTACCTGCACGTCTCATACTGTGACGCGCTGACAGGAAGTCCCGAAGCCAATCCCTGTATTGTACTTTCAAGTTTACTTTAAATGAATGACAGGAACCAAAAAAAAAAAAAAAACCAAAACAAAAAAAAAAATGAAATGTAAAGCAAATCATAAGAAAAGAAATCTTAAGCTAGCAAACGATGCAAATTCTTTTAATTTCTTTTGCCACAGGTTTGTTTATTTTTAAAATTCATTACATTTGTGAAATGTTAAAAACAGCGCTTCTTAAAATGACGACGCTTCGGGTTATACTATCAAATAGACTTTACCTACGTGTGAGTGTGAACGCAGCTTAAGCGCTTTAGCTTTTTCACATTTGTTATTATTTTTTTTCCTTCCTTCTTTCCCCCCATCCCTCCCCCAACTGTTATAATAAAAAGAGAAAGAACACAAACAAACAAACAAACAAAAAAAAGGTCAAAAACAGAAAAACAGTTAAAAGCTCCAAATGAGGTCACATGCAAAAAAAAAAAAAAGAAAAAAAAAAAGGAAAAACAAATTACCCAACAGAGATCAAGCTAAGATCAAAGTCGAGGAGAGATCAGTAGGAGGAGACCAGATTATGATCAGGAGAACTCAGAAAGACATCGGAGACAATGACGAGACGATGAGACTTTTTTTTTTTTTTTTTTTTTTTGAACGCCACGTAGACATGCTAGGCAAACGATGAGCAAAGAGTCATGGAGATGAGTTTCTAGGGAAGAAAACGGGAGAGGAGAGTTACACACACAGCCTCTGGCACACAACTACAGCATTAAAAAACCATGAGAACAACAAACAACAGATAACAACAACAGCAACAACATCAACAACGACAACAACAGCGCTACTAGCCAGCGGTAACCCAGTGCAAGAAGAGGTTTTTTTTTTATCTCTCTTTTTTTATATACTACACATATTTCAGACAGAAAAACATATGTAAATGATGTACATTCACACACACACACACACACACACACACACACACACACACACACACACACACACACACACAGCACCCCAAAGAATCCATCGGTCCCTTGTTTAAGAGACACGGCTTGATGGATCTTGAGCTAAAAAATGAGTACACGTTTTTTTTTTTTTTTTTTCCTGTAACGCGGAAACAAAAAACACCAGAACACCAGACGAAGCTAAAATGAAACAGAAGGAAAAAAGGGAGAGACAGATTGCACACGTAAAGTGCCACTACTCACGGCGAGGGAGAGGGTGAAGGAGGGATTGAAAGAGAGGAGGAAAAGGACAAGGAGCAAAGAAGTAGGGCTTCACAATTAATCAAACGAATCGCATTATCAGCCTCTGTAATTAAACACGGAAAGGTCACTTTTTACCTGTGATGTAATTCGCTTCCCAGTCTAGTCGTCTACAACAGTGGGAACTACGTGGTTACGGTTCTGTCTTATTTCCCGGGATTGCTGTGAGTTGAAATCCCAGCACCACTTTTGAGCTCTTAAACATGACCCTGAACCCTCCGCTGCTGAGCTCTGGGCCTGGATTGGATTTTGGGATTGTCCAAAAAAAAAAACCAAAAAAACAAAAAAAAAACAACAACCCACAATTCAAGGCTTCTTCTATTTTACACCAGAGCTTAAGTTATGGTGGTTAACATGTACTGTAAACTCAAACCCTTCCATTTCAACCACCTCCAGTCACATGAACTATTTCAGTCGTATTAACAAACAAACACATGTTATTATACACAGATTTACTAAGAACAAAATCCTAGCAGGTAGAGAATTTTACCACAACGAATGGTGGACAAGATGCTAACATGCTAATAAATAATAAACAGCATATATGATGAAACGGCACAACTATCTGCCGTCTTTCCTAGGTTTGTGAATTCACAGGTCAAAGTTCACTTAGATAAAAGTGGCGCTAATACCCTGAACACCTGGTATTAAAACGCGTCTTGGGCAATCTGGTCACAAGTGGACAGCGCTAAATACAAGTGTAAACGACTTCCGAGACGCATTCACGGAAAGTAGTGAAGGACGTACCTTTTGTAGTGTGAACGCTAATGCGTCCTGATGTGTCCCTGACAAAGACGTAACAGCAAAACATCTCATTAACGCAGGACTAGAAACACAAATGGCGACGAAGAGGTATATGTGGTGGAGCGCATGACACTAATGAAGGTATGTAGGCCGTCTATCGTTTTAAACATCACCACGCGCGGAGACCTTCTAGCAGAAGTGACACTAGTGGTCAGCTTGGAGACGTGTGATAGACACAGGTGTGAACAGCAATGTGTCTCAGCTGTCCACTTGCGTCCTGATCACCCAACACTTTTTGATTTTATTCACATTTATTTCATTACATTTAGACATTACAGAGTTTCCGAATGTCTCCTGTATCGCTCTAGAAAGGAGTCAGATATGAAAGATGCTAGAGTTAAAGCATACATGCTGGCATGTCTGTAGAATCACGAAGCTTTCACTGCAATGTGCGTTAATGACACACTACTATTCACTTGATGTTTTTATCTGCAGTCATTTACGCGTTTGAATCCAATCCACACACTGAGCCGAGCGGTTTAGGTTTAAGCCGTTTGCTCAGGGGCCCAAAATTGGCTCTCTGACTTTCCTGGGATTTCATCCAACTGCCCTCCTCCATGCACCAGAGCACAGACAGAACTGCCGAGCTGCCACTGAATGTATTCGCAATTAATAACTCTAACAGACAGCACCGTTGACTATGATCAGGACAATCGTGCAGCCCCATTAGACTGAAATATAACTGGGACATGACAGAATGAAGAAAGACAGATGGGAGGGAAAGAGATAGAGACAGAAAGATGAGAGACAGAGGGATGGGAGTAAGGGAGGGAGAGAGGGGGGGTGATCCTCTGTTCTCTTCCCACATCAGATTGTGTGGCTTCAGAAGACTGAACGGCGAAAAGCACGTCGTCACAAACCCGATCATTTAACCAGAATAAATAAAGTCTTTTTTTTTCACTTCAGTAGAGGCAGTAGAAATTTGTTTTTGTATAAAAATAGAACTGCTTTTTTTACAAATAAAATTTACAGGCCTGTGGCTTTCTGTACTCTGATATATTTTTTTTATTTCAATAAACATCAAGTATTTGCAGTTGAACCCGCCGGAAACATATAATGCTTTATTATTAGATTCTTTTTTTATGTCATCTCTTTTTAAAATGCTCTACATAAAATGCTCTGTTGGACAAACACTAGAACAAACAAACAAAAAAAAAAACCAACGCAAAAGGCGTAATGCTTTAATGGCAGGTGTGTGTATATGTGTGCGTGTGTGTGTATATGTATGTGTGTGTGTGTGTGTGTCTGTGTGGAGAGTCTCTTTTGGCAGTTGTTGCCGTTAACTACAGCGAGGCCACATCGGGTTTTGACCCTTTTCTCTCTGGTGCCGTTGGGCCAAGGGGTCGAAGGAGCAGCGGAGCCCGGAGCCAACACCAGAGGTCAAAGGGCAAAGTCGAACGTGCATATTGGTGCTTTTTTTGGGGCTCTGGCCCCGTCCCTACGCCCTCTCACAAGCCTCAAGGTTCACAACGGGAAACTAAATGTAGTTTAGAGAACTTTCCTTTCGGCTGTTGTTGTCGTTATCATCATAAAAAAGAAAAAAAAGAAAGAAAGAAAAAAAAAAAGGCATGGTATAAATATCTACTTCAAAAATAAATAAATAGTTTTGTACACAACTCAAAATGAAAAGGGAAAAAAAAACCCAAAACCTAGCAATAGCTATTCATTCATCGCAGGTCATACAAAATAATAGCAAAAATGGAAGCGTTCATGTGAATAGAAACCAAAAAGTAATAATAATAATAATAATAATAATAATAATAATAATAATAATAATAATAATAATACTGCCATCAAAAAAGTTTAAAAAGAATGTTCGGGGGAAAGTGACTCCCTCTAGTGGTGTCAAGGGTGAAACTCTCCCCCATGTCCCCCCCTTTTCCCATCCCCGGGGCGGTTGCCGTGGCAGCAGTGGGGACTTACCCTAGCAGTGTAGGGACAGAGAGGAGTGGCCCTAGCAATTAGATCAGTAGGGCTTGCTGTCGTTCTTAGAGCGCTTCAGCTGCACCTTCAGGCGCTTCATTCCGATCTGAAACCCGTTCATCGCCTGAATGGCTGCTTGTGCTGACACGGGATTGTCATAACTGACGAAACCTGACAGAAAGAAGGAAAGTGCGTGAGAGAGTGTATCATATCAAATGTGCAGGGTCTTACAACAAAATATACGTCTATATTACAGTCCCAGGCATTGTGGTGTAGCACATTAGAAAATGTGTATGCTACCAAGCTTGAGTGTTACACTAAACATCCAGCAACGGTTCAATATTTAAAAAAAAAGACAAACAGACAAACGTACCCTAGAAACGCTACCCATTTTAGCCATAATTGGACCGTATTCTGTTCAACAACCCTTTTTATTGTTATGTTATGTATGAAACAAGCTTAAAGTGCACTTCTCTGTCTAATTTGAGGGGGACTGCACAAAAAAGGGTGGAGAAATACGAAATACGATTCTTCAGTATACTGTACTTGTTGCTGCAGTGTTGTCAAGGCATGGTTTTCCAGTGACACTTTTTTTTTTTTTTGACAAAATGTGTGATAATACCTTAATGAAAGGACTATTTAGGAAAAGTGCATTTTTTTTAAATATTTTTTTTTATAGCACATACGCTATGTGGCCAAAAGTTTATGGACACCCGACCATCACAAGCATATGTGGTTCTTCTCCAAAAAGTTGGAGGCGGACAATTGTCTAGAATGTCTTTGTATGCTGTAACATTACAGTTTCCCTTCACTGGAAATAAGAGGCCCAAACCTGTTCCAGCACGACAGAGCCCTGACCTCAACCCCACTGAACACCTATGGGGTGAACTGGAACACTAGTGGCCCAACATCATTAATGCTCTCGTAGCTGAATGAACACAAATTCCCATAGCCATGCTCCAAAGTCTAGCGGAAAGCCTTCCCAGAAGAGTGGAGGTTATTATAACAGTATTTCAACAAGGCTGTGATAGTCAGGGCACATAAACTTTTGGTGTTCATCAGTTCCGCCACAGCTAATACTGAAATTTAACACAATAAACAGGACTGCTGTGACATTGCCAGTGTTCCAAATATTAAGTTGTGGCTGATTAGGTGTCTTTTGGCTACATACCGAAGCACTTGCTCAGATTGGTCTGTTTGTCGATGAACACTTTGG
The DNA here is from genome assembly GCA_030068235.1 of Notoglanidium macrostoma. Lineage (NCBI taxonomy): Eukaryota > Metazoa > Chordata > Actinopteri > Siluriformes > Auchenoglanididae > Notoglanidium > Notoglanidium macrostoma. Next base: position 12,235,293 of record JAQQZR010000004.1, read on the forward strand.
CCGACACTACATTTCCAAAAGGCATAAACATCTGCAGAATGTCCTGGTCCCCGAACTCCTGCGGCAGGTGATAGATGAAAAGGTTTGCCCCTTCTGGTCCTGCAAACACCATGCACAACACATACACACACTTATTTTATCAGGCGAAAAATGGCATCATGCCTTACGCTAAACAACCCTGCGTCCAATGTTGTAGTCCTCTGGCTGGCGGAAAAGCAACAAACTTCAAGTCAATGGTAAAGGAGTGCTGAAATAGCATGGAAATGCTACAACTGTATATGCATTACACAAAAACGGACAATCAAATTCCATATTTTCATCTGAAGTCTCACTGTTGCGTGTGCTGCAAAATGTTCTATGGAAGAAAAACTGTGAAATCACAAGGCTGGTGTGAAGGCGATTGGTTATGAGTTGCTATGTAGCTAGTCCAGATTTCAGTATGCCTTTAACATACAGAAACGAACTGTGTTGTCCGTACAGCTAGTTGACTAGTTAAAAGTTGTGCCCAGGGCATGTGAAATCAGAATTCATCCTTTTAATGACCTTGTGCGAACCCTGTCATCCGTTCACACCTGCAAAAAACAAAGACTACAATTCTACCATAATAGAGTCTGTCTGTAGAGTGTATAGTGTACATCACTGTACAGGTGTACATGTGTGTATGTACAGGAGTGTATAGGGACTACACTCAGGCACTTACATTGTGGAGATGAAAATTCTATGAGTGTAGGGTTTGCATGTAAAAGGAAAAAAAACACTGAAGGTGCATTGGTGAAAAAAGCAGAACCTTAATCCCCTCTTAAGTGTGTAATGCTTTAAACAGTTTTCCTTCAGAGTCCTGGAGAACCTTTTTAGGATACATGGTCTTCATAACGTCCCAGGAGATTTTAAACGGACATCTAACAGCTTCGGCCAAGAAACTACAACTGGGTTGTAGCTGGATCCAAGACAATGATCCAAAATATCCACCCAAATCCATAATAAAAATGATTCAATGAGCAGAAAATCAAGCTTCTGAAATGTTCATCCCAGTTCTCTGACGCACTGAAAAACCACGGCTATTCTGAAAAGGAAAGTTGAAGAGACAGGATCTAGGACCCTGAAGGATCTGGAGCTCTCCAACATTATAGAAAACTCAGTGCTGTTCAACTGGACAAGTGAGGTTGCGCTATATACATGAAATGCACGGTTGCCAATAATTGTTACACATGTTTTGTTAAGAAATGGATTTTGTTTACATGTTTTAATTGTCTTAGAATGAATTTACTTCAATAAAAGGTTACCTTTCTCTTGCACGACTAACCTTATTAAGACAAAGACATGTGAATGTAGATTCATCCTCAAATCTTTAAATGGGAATAATAGTATACGCAGAGTACATGTGTGTGTATCTGTGTATAGGTATATACTGCGTACACATGTCTGAAGGTGTGTGTATATGCGTGTGTCTGTGTGTGAGTATTTGTATTGATGTGTGTGTACGTATGTGTATGTGCAGGTTTATATTAATCTCTTAATGAGGACTACAGTCTGTTGACATACCTGCATCATGAAAACACGTTGTGGCGACTACAGTTCTGATAAAGGAAGCTCAGACTATACAGGGTACAGTGTAGTATATGTGGGTGTTTGTGTGTGAGCGTGCGTGTGCGCCTTCCTCACCCTCCTTCTGGCTCCCGGCGGCGCTCTGCTGCTGCAGTAAGCTCTGGCTGTAGAGTGTGGGCAGGGCGGCGGCAGCATACTGCTGGATTCCTGAGTAAGCCTGAGTGAGGGCATCCATGGGGCCGGCCGAGCCGCCACCATTCAGGGCAGCCACACCTGAGAGCATGTGAGCAACTTTACATAAAACCCAACAATAAAGAAGAAAGAAGTGCACTTACTCATTAGCGCTTGGGACTGAGGGGAAGTGTTTTTTTTACTACATCACACAGAACACACAGAAAAATCAGCGAGACAATATACACACCACAGGTGTACAAGACATAGTACAAAACATAAACAGACAATATACACATCAGACAACGCACAAGGAACAGTTCAGAAATGAATGAAATGTACTTCATTTCCCTTTACCTTAAATATAATCAAACACGGAAATAGTGTTTGGTTTATTCTGAGTTTAATGTAGCTCAATCTCATGCACTCACCTTCAAAGACTTGGTATAACTCAGATCAGTTACACCAGCAACGCGCCTGCACTTTTATCCAGCTGGATACGAATGAATATTTTTGTAAAATTGTTCATTGGAGAATTTCGACATGACTACTAGAGCATCCGGGTTAATTAAAGAAGCTCAAGAAGTTAATAGGAATCTTAACCCATACTGTCATGAATTACTGCAATGTTATTTAGAATTAGGTATAAATAGGTTATTTATTTCCATATGAATTTAATGGAAATTTTTTAATGCTCGGTCGTTTCATATTAATGACTTGAAAGAAAGCAATCCGGAACAACTATTAAGTTAGGATAAAAGAAATGCCACACTATAAGAGGAGAAAGAGTCAGCGTGTGTCTTTGGTATGCTAATGCACTGCAATGTCCGAGCTGGCGTCATTGGAATATTGAGCACACTGAAGAAAATCAGTGTTGCGTAAATTTCTTTTTTTTTGGTTTGTTCTGGCCTAGGAAAACATTTACACCATACCTTACTGAATGATTCATACATGGGACTCATTTTGGATGCGAAGTATAGTGTCTATTCAATTGAATTGTATTATAATCAAGGTCACTTCTAAAGTATAGTCCTGCCTTCAAAAAACCCTCGAGCTTACGGACACTGATGCTTGACGGATAAAAGTGATTTGGCTTCGAAGTCTTACTGGTTTTAGCACTGCAACATCCATTTGTACATTTTTCTAAACAACATGCACTGTGTCATACAGTGTCAGAAACCAGACGACAAGTTTGCTTTAGATTTCTGAACAACTCAACAGGATGTGAGCGTAGGAGGCTGTAAGATTTGCCATGTCTTGGCTACAGTTGGGCTGAAAGAAAAGCTGTACATTTCATTTTTTCCTCAATAATCAACACAAATGACACAGTTTACAACATATTACAAGACACTCAGTTTACACAAAAGAACAGCTCACAATCAGCAACAATAAAGAGTGCTGTCACACACCCACATCAAGCTTACACACAAGATAAATAACATGTATTACACAGCAGTGTAAGCAAGTGGAAACCGTGGCCAACGCATGCAAGCAACATCACAACGGCAGCATGTCACTATCACCATCCTATCATCATATCATACCATCAAGAACTTTCCCCAAACATCTGTTTCTATTCCTCCATTTAATTCATGTAAGTCATCAAGCTGACTTATTAAACTAATTTGCAATTCTAAATAAACAAAATGGAGGAACAGCTAATTCCAATGGCTACGTACTACCTGTCTATGCTGCAGTCCACATTAATGCATTTTGGTTTTAAAACGATGTTTTGAAACAAAAACGATCTCTGTCCAGATGAGAAACTATCTCCGTCCACAATAACACGCCTGAAAACACACATAATGATATAAATAATAGTTTCCCTCCTGTGCATGTAGGCAGTTATAGCATTGTAAAGAATTTAACTGCAGAAATTTTGCTAGCAAAGACAACAATGCTTGTAATTTGTTATCTATGCTGCATTCACCACTGGCAGTCCAGGCTGATCCGGTTTGTTTCTTTACAGAAAAGGGTCACGTGATGACGTATGCGGGAAGGTATATCGCCACTGATAAGACTTAACCAGGAAGTGAATATGGGTGTCTGCATCACTGTTTCCAAAAGCCTCCGTTTTCCCTCATCCACACTAAAATGTTTGCAAAGCAGCGTTTCCAAAACTCCAGGCACACCGGGCATAAACATAGCAAAATTGATGTGCTTTAAAACTAAGATGAATTAGTGTGGACATGTAGCATTTATTCCTGACTATTTACTCCAACAGAATGTGAGAAAAAAAACCAAACTATCCTACCACCACAACCTCTAAAGCTATACATCTTTAGCCCTGTTATTCAGCAACTACTATGAATTATTCAGTAACTACAGCAAAACTAATAGGAAAGGCATGCAGTTATGTGAAGAATGTAATTCTGGATGCGCAGATGGGTCATAGGAGTTAACGTATTTCTTTGGCTTGAAAAAAATATAATTGCTTATAATGCGCTTTAAATTTCAAAGTGTACGCAGCACAGCAGTGAAGGAGCCGCCAATGAGACGTAAGAATGTAAGAACTCAGGAGGATGTCTACTAAGGACAAGAGCGGGGATGTGGTTTCATTAGGGGTGTATGCGCATGTGTGTGTGCGTGTGTGTGTGTGTGATGACTGATTCGTGCATATTTACTGACTGGCCTTTTGGCTTGACGTCCTGCAAACAATAAATGATGAGCAGGGTGCTTCAACCGCAGCTCTCTCATTTATCCTGCAATAATTACAATACTGACCTTTACTATTCAATTAAACTATATGGCCTTTATAATGAGCAGTGTGTGTGTGTGTGTGTGCGCGTGTGTGTGTGTGTATGTGTGTGTGTCTATTAGAAAATCATTTCAATTAATGTAAAACGGATGATGTGGCGTTTTGGAAAGCCTGATTTATAAAACCAGTAACCTGTCTGAAAGGTCGTTTTGGGAAAATGCAGACATCCAGGTCAGGTCATTCACTCACTCACACACACACACACACACACACACACACACACACACACACACACACACACACCTCTGCCTACCAATTTAGAAAGTAACATATGAGGCCCTTAGCTATTGTACTCTGAACTGCAGACACTAATCACGCAGTTGAATGGGTTCCAACAAACACGTCCTGCTGTCTGTATAAGTGCTGCACACAACGCGACACAAACACACACACACAAAGCTAACAGTCTTACAACACAAGCCTAGAGAAACAGAGAGAGAGAGAGAGCGATGGATTTGCCGGGCGTCTGGTTTGTGAAGGTGTGTGTGGAGACAGGGCGAAGTGGAGTTTGCTCACACACACATACAGACACACACACTCACACACACACACACACACATACACACACATGCTGTAAGTCTGTAGTTCTATCATTATAGGGTATTTCCATTAAATTGTGGGTTAGTGTAGGTAAATACTTTCACAGCCACCCCTTACCAACCTCAGTCTACAGATTATTTTTGTTTTTTAAGTTGTTAATAAAAGCTCAATTTGTTTTGTAAAACAGCAATTAGTCTTTTACCGGTAGAGACAGCGTGAATGTTAGCAGTAGCATTACTGTATGATGAGGAGAAACTGCATCATTTTATCATTAATGTCAATGTGTCAGGTTTATTTTACAGCATTAACTTGTTGCTGATATTTAGCTCGATTTCACATTTCACACAAACTGAAAATAGCTGCCTGTTAGCAGCAAAGACAAAAACATAAATTGAAAATATAAAATGTCTTGTGCTTCCAAAATTAAATAATCGTATAGGTGATTATTTTCCTATATCAGGAGGAACAAGGGTCATTTTGCCGAATTTATTAAGAAACATTTCGGTACTTAAATGTTACATTTTGTTTCTTTGTTATTCCTGTCATTAAATACGTCAGGAGAATTAATCCAGGGATTTTTTTGTTTTTTATAACTTTTCGGCTACAAATCTGACTCATATTTGAAGAGTGAAATTTGCTCTGGCACAAATAATCCCAGTAAATTCTGACTTGAGTGAATAAACAGGACTCGAGATAATAAACTGATAAATCATATACTCAATAAGAAACTCAAATATACGTACTGAACAAAAACAAACACATACACACGCTGGACATATACAAACAGCAAACTCCTATTGTACCCAGAGAGATGCCCTTCTTCTGTTTGATTGTTAGGTTTATTGTGTGTGTGCGTGTGCATGCGTGCGTGTGTGTGCGTGCGTGTGTGTGAGCGGGCGTCTCTCCAGGCGCGTATGCGTGGGATGGGATGGGTGAGGCGGATGAGGTTTATACTCACTGTTGACGCTACCTGCTAGTGCATTAATGTTGTTGAGGCCCACGGTGGCCCCGGCGAGGCCTTGCAGGGTTCCCAAAGAACCGAGAGAACCCATTGCTCCGGCACTCGAGTTAGCTGTGGAGCCTGCTGCTGAGACAGAGGGCAAGAGACAGAGAGAGAGAGAGAATGCAGAGAGAAAAATATGCAGAGAAAGACAGAAGTATAGGGAATGTGGTAGAGAAAAAGTAGCAGAGATGAAGAAAAATGCGAGAGAGAGAGAGAGAGAGAGAGAAACACCATTTAGTGTATTTAAGTGTCGTACAGAAATGTTCACATATCTTTAATGTTCAAAAACATCTCACACACATGTAGAAGAAAGGAAAGAGACAACACAAGATCAGGAAAATGAAAATGATGATAATGGTGATGATGATGAAACAGTAGTCATGGTGAGAAACAGTGTTATGTGCATACTTTTTTAACTTAGCGCTGTTTTGTAGAAAGATGGATAGAAAAAGAGAGCGAGGGAGGGTTACAAGAAGGGTGCAAGTGTGAGAGATGAAATGATGAAATGAAATCCTGTAAAAAGCAATACACTGTGAAAATGACTCCAACGCTCTAAACAGGCACCTCTCCTAGGAAGCGTTTCCAAAAATACTTCTGCCCTTTTCTAAGAGTTTCGGCAGCAACGAAAGTCGCAGTAATAGCTACGAAACCTGACAAAATGCCTAAACGGTGAAATACAAGGACAAAACGGAAGGACAGACACGCGGCCATGGCGCAGGCTTTCTGATGCAACGGCTAAGTACGAGGATGTGGATGGAGGCGACTCGATGCAGGGACAGGAAAAAGCGTGACGGCTGTAGTGCTGATGCTACAACAGTGAGAATGATGACGATGACGATGAAGGCTAGGCGGCCGCCGGTTACCTGGGCTGGCCAGGGCTCCCAGGGAGCCTGTGCTGGAGGTCAGGGCACTAGCGGTGGACGGGCTGGCCGAGCTCTGAGCTGCCGCGGCGGCCGCTGCCAGAGTGGCCAGATTCTGTAACTGCAGTGCGTTCATACCTGAAGAGAGAGAGAGAGTCAGCCATCGTGGGAGTGTGTGTGGCTGCGCAACAACATGGATGCTGGCGTGTTAACACACACTGATCTCAACGAGGAGGTCCTGAGTGCTACACAGGGTGAACGAGTAGGCACTGGAGTGTGTGATGTTAATTGACTAATGTAAAAAGGAATGGCCATGAACACAGTAGTGTGTGGCTGCCTAGCTGTGTGTGTAGAACATGTTTTAACATGGTTGTGTCTACTCATTTTAAAAGGAGGGCGATAAATTGCAGAGTGTGTGTGGGAGAGAGGAAGAGAGTATTTGAGTGTGTGTGCAATTAGAACATCCTGGTAAGTGTGTGTCAACTAATTACAAAAAGCATGAGTGTGTGTGTGTACTCGGAGGGAGGGAGAGAGTGTTATACAGAATGCACACGATGCGTTATATATATGCTGCTACGCACTCTCAATGAACATATTATGTTGTATAAGTTAACAAACACACACACACACACACACACACTCACACAAAATACTCACACAAGTGAACACGTCCCAACTACATGTAGGAGTAACGTAGTAGCCGCACAAGAAGCACTGACAACCCCTGTGCCCCAGATTGCATACGCCTGCACTAAATAGTCATAAGATTATAGCACATTTGGTACCTATTGCATTTTTGTGTTCTATTTTTCATGCTATTTAGTGCAGTAGTATGTGGGGTTGGTGCAACTTGGCTTAGCTGCATAGCTACAATTAACACCGAGTATCTGCTTAAACAATCTCGAAATCTCGATTTGCTTGCCTATCTCAATGCAAAAATATTGCTACCTACAACACTAAAGAAATGTTGGCGGAATCAGCAAACGATCCGAGATTCTCTTCTCCTGTGCTGATTTTCCAGAAAAGCCTCTCAGCACTGATTCAGCATGCTAACTCGCCACCGGCAAGGACTAACTAGTGAGCAGAACACAGTGCAAATACACAGATGACACTCAGCCACAGATGTTTGATCACATCCGGCAGCCGGCAAATGGCTTGGCGTGTAAGAACCATTACACTGCAAGCTTCGAAATCATCTACAGAAGCAGGAACAAGCTTCAAGCAGTAGAAAGATGATGAAAATGTGTTGTCTTAGCATGAGGCACATCATCTGTTTTTCATTCTTCAGTAAAAGTGTGTGACAAGTCTTTGAACCAAGATGTCGCTGCATAACTCTCGGTGACTCGGATTCAACGAGGTTGCACTCGGTCATTAAAAACCTGTCAGAAACTTGGCTAATTTAAGAACCAAGAAACTGTATACCACGCCTTGTTGCTTCAATCGGGGACAAGACAAGAAAGACTTGCAAGGATCAGATGTATCGCATGGATAAAGTCCACTGTTGCAGGCGTGTGGACCAAGGAATAGCCTTATTGGTACCTACTTATTGGTAAAAATCCTGGTACCTACATTGCACCAACACTCATATATTGGTTGCACCAAATATAGCGGTAGATATACAATTATTGTCTGCAGCCTCTGTGCCTTGTTCATCCATAGAAAATACCACAATGGAAATGGACTAAAATGGGAAGGCAACACCACTGATCACCCAAGTCCATATCCCAAATAATATCTGATCAATGGATCTGGTGATAGTTTATCCATTGCCTTAGAGCTGTTCATGGGCTTGTGCTTTTAATACTGCATTCCATTTAATTTGGAAGTCGGAAGTCGGAGCCGGGATTGATGTCACAACTTGTTCCAGTGCAAGAAATCGGAAAACCAGTTCTAGCCATGCTAGCTGTTGTTAGCGATACCAATTGATAACAACTCATTAGGTGGTATTTTGTGCAAACAAACAACGTTATGTCCACAGACAGAACCTGTACAGTACTTTGTGCATGACTGATTTCATGAGACACAAATAAGAAAGAAGTGCTAATGAACTGTATTCTACTATAGCTCTGATGAACGGAGCAGCCATCTTGAATTTTGGTGAGGTGCTTCTTACTTTCCGAGTCAGAAATCCGACTTCAGTGGGTGTTCCAGTTGAAATTTCCAACAGGGAACTCGGAAAGCACATTAAATACATATTGCGTCCACACTTTCTCCTTGCATCCTGCAGGTCCCATAGAATCCTAGTACCAGTGTCCACTGCTACCATTACAATATATATTGTTCCTATATGAATTTGCACAAGGAATCCTTGAAAGTCCACATTTTCAGTAAGTAATATAGATCAATGTAAAAAAAACAAACAAAATGAAGATCATCTTGGACCCCTGAGGGCTGGATTGTAATAAACACTGGTCTATGGTGAGAGACCTGGATAGGATATCAGAAGTGTTCACTAGCAGAGAGCTTTAATTGCGCCATGTTTAGTCTGCACATTGGGCACTGGGGACTAGAGATTGTATCTTGTCTGGTGCATACTGTATGACTTCTTTTACACAAAAACACCAACTAGGAAACACACAGCTGGGTGCCAGCTTTGAATCTTGGATCTTACTTTGTACAAGCAAAGGAGAAGAAAGAAGTCAGCATTTATGCAGGTCTGAAGATAGAGCTCCAGTAGGAGTGTAAACAAAATGCCACTATCTGTATCTGTTTAATGCTCCAAATACTCGTACCTGAAGTGGGCGTGGCCTAAATCAGAAGTTTTTCTTAATAGCTGTAAATGCACTGTTCCTGTTTACATTAATGAGGAAATATTGGTGTGTTGTGAGGTCTGTGATAATGTGTGTGTGTGTGTGTGTGTCTCAGCGGCCAAGAGGCTGTGTGGAAAAGGGTTTGTTGGAGGAAGCAGCGGGCAAACAGGCGGATAAGGGGCTCTTTTGTGCTTCTGAATAGACTTGAAATCGCACCGGATTTTTGGGGGCATTTGTATGTACGTGTGTGTTTATGTGCTTAAAAATTCCTGCTGATTAGCTGGCACACAGTGAGGCTGGTGGTCAACGAGGACAATTACGCAAGTTGCAAGTGGTTGTTTCGGTTCTGTGTGAGCAATTGTATATGAGTAAACCTTTATATATGCATATGTGTATGTGTGTGAGTGTGTATATACGTGCAGGAAAGGACGAAAACAAGTAATTCAGCACGTGGGAGGAAGAAGTGTGCGAAAATCTGTCTGTCTGCAAGTGAGAGAAAAGGAGTGTTAGAAGGAAAAAAAATGCAAAAGTGGGAGTGAAAAAGTGTCTATGTGTGTGTGCAAGTTTCTTCAAGATCCCAGTAGACAGAGGGTGGTCAGTGGAGAGATTTCACTAGCTCTTAGTGCTCAGTGTGTTTCGGAGCGCCTTATGGCTTGTAGCTCCACCCACGCCAGATGTCAGCTGCACACAGCGCCTGCCAATCACGGCCCGTTGCCAGGCGACAGATGGAAGGATCCGACTGAGATGCACAATTCAACTGAGAGAAGGCGCTAAGATCTTGGTGAGCTCACGAGCTCCTGCTGGTTTGTACCACATGAAGATGAGGACCCACACATGCACACACACACTTTTTAGCAGTTGTAACAGTTGGACCGGAATAAAAAATCCTCTCAGGGTGCTGATTATGTTTAAGTGGTGTTATTATCCTTACAGGATGAAAACTAATGTGAACGTAAGATACACAAGACACATGAGGCTAGCTATTATTCTTTACTTTGCACACATGTAAGCTGCCCTAACATTATGAATCGCATTGCCCTGGAAACACATTTTGAGTTTTCTACATTGCTGTAAAGACGAAAACCTCAGTTTAAATGTTCACTTTCTCCAAACCTGGTTTTGGAGAAAAAAAGCACCCGTGATAGATCTTCAGAAAATATTCAAGATAGCACATTTAGGTCATAATGACAAATACAGACGTGTACTCTGGCACAATCTGCTCGCTTGTCTTGTGCATGAGGAAGAATCTCTTGTGATCCGCATTGAAATATACTTAAAATGAACATTTACAAAATTTCAAAGAGCATAGCATTAACTGTCATGTAATATTTCAGTAGCAAGTATTAAATTACTTGTTACTTGTTTTAATACAAGCGATCAAGGCCACATGCTTTTATTATACAGCCATTTATTCTGTATGTTTGTTTTTCATGTTGCTGTTTTTAAATAGATAATTTTCTAAAGTAGAAATGTCGACTATGGAGGATTCAACCAACTGGACCCCTCCCTTACCCCTCCTTTCCAAGTGTGTATTAGAACATACGGTGGCCGCCAGGTACCCATGGTGTACATCCAAGTACTTACATTAACACTCCCTTGCTTTTTCCATGCTAAATAATACGTATGATCCTCTATTTTTCAAAATGTGGGTTCTCTAAATTGTTAGCCAACACCAGCAAACACTGATTCCTCTTCTTTCTTCTTCCTTGTCTTCTTCTTTGTCTTCCTTCTCGTGCTTCATTCTGGATTCACGCTGCCGATATATAAATGTGAAACAGAAGGCGCTCTCTAGAGGTTTGTCCGTTCTGGGCTCCTGTAGCGGCACAACATGGCAGCTCCATGGAAGTGGACTGGCTTCCTGTGTATATTTAAAGGGCCCATTCTAAGCTTACGAAAACTCAACAATTCATAGTTACAGGTAATTATGCACTAATGAAAACATACTTATCAATACTACTCCATTTCTGCTAATCGATCCCCCTAAATCCTACATAGTGCACCAATTAAGCAAAGAGTTGTTCTATACTTAAAAGGACAATGGTCTGGACTGGGTACAATGGGTGTAGCAATCAGTTATCAATGCCTTACTAAAATGAAGTAGTGAGCTAGTTCTAGTAAGCCATGTACATATTTCACCAGTAAAGAAAGTATGGTATTTATTTATTTGCTTCATGTCCATTCCTTATCATGTCCTCTATCATGTTTCAATTTAAATCTTACTCATTTGCTTCATACAATATGTGATGGATATGTACAGTAATATATCATGTGTTTTATGCTGTTGCATGCATGCTGATTTGCCAAGTCAAACCAAGATATTTCGAAACCGATTGATTGGTATTGAAGAAAGGCTTCACAAGCAAACAATTTTCTTCTAACAAAGTATATAATCACAGAAGTGAACTGACATCTTCACAACCTCCGAGACCAACATCATTCCAAATGACCCACATTATGTCCTTTAAAGTGTGATACAAAGCTTTATTGCATTTGCAAGCCTTAAAAAGGAAGTGCTACAGATTGCTGAGCACCAGAGGATTCATTTGGGGCACCTTGCTGAAATTTAGGACACCTTTCTGAAAACGCACCCAGGAGAAATGGCAAGGGCTCTGCAGGATTGTCAGGCAACACTGACATCGGGATGGTTCAAGGTTCGTGCTCATTATTTCGAATCACAGTTTCATTGATTCGTTCATTTTTTCAGGGTCAGGGTCGGACAGGTTCAAGAGCATATCATGGGCGCACTGAGTGCGAGATAAGAATACAGCCTGGATCAGAGTGTGCACAGACCAACATCCCTAACACACACTACCTGAATCTCACTTCTGATCTTAAATCTATAATAAAGAAAAGGTCATGCTGGAGTTTAAATGATCCAGAACAGGAATGGTTTAGTAATGGGAGTTTAGAAGAAGGGTTAAATTGGACTTTACAGGGTTACACGCTGGGACAGATGGGTCAAGAATCAACAGAAATCAACATACCTGCCATCTGCTGGATCCCACTGAACGCTCCTAGATTACTGGATGAGGTTGCCTGCTGTAGCAACTACAGAGAGACACAGAGAAAGAGACAGAGAAGGTAAAAAGAAAATCAGAGAACGACTGACATCATGACATTTTTGCTCAAAGCAGAACTCATGCTCAACGCATCAGGAAATGGAGCACCGCACATGTATTACATGCATATAATACCAAATAAGTACCTCCTGATGCTTAACTTAACCCAAAATCAAGCCCTTAAGCAAAGCCATTAACCCTCAGGTGCTTGGATTGGCTCCTTTCTCAAGCAGAAGTCACTTTGGATTTAAAGAAAATCTGCTGAGTGAATACATAGGCTAGAAGTGATGATTATACGCTCAAGTAGTGATCATGTGCAAGAAAAAGGATACTTAACAGTACCCAGACCCTCGAGGGTAACTTGTTAGAGCCAGGCTGAGTGAAATAGAGCCTGTTATCCTTAAGGGTTGTGACAGGATGTCTTAAACAACTTGGAGAATGGTAAACCAATTTCTGCTACAATGCTAAAGTCTAGTGACTCTAACACACATTATGAAAAGTCGACATTTCGGGCACAGGAGCAAAATGCTTTTTTTTAAAATTCATACTGTTTTGTTTTACATATAGTAACAGTTCATCTAGCAACAAAAAAAAACCTAAATGCACTAAATGCAGACCACAGGCATGTCTTTGAGTTCATATCTACAACGTCACTGAGTTTATATATAAAACCATGCAGGAATAAGTATTGGCGATCACGTGTGGATATGATCTCATGCCGTGCTAGCCAGTTATTTAAGGAGCTCTGAGAGGGTTTAAAGTCATATTCATGTGTGGTTCATAAAAGTCGTAAATGTTTTGAATTCTTACTGCCAATCTCAGGATGCTAGCTGATTAACATCAGCTAGATTCACAGCATTTCTGATATATGCATAAAGCTACTTTGGAGGACTGGCTGCCTACTCAGAAACACTTGGTGTTTATAATGTGGGCTAAAAAAAATCCTGTAAAAAAAACATGCCTCTTTGTTGCACTCAAAAACATACCCATAGGTCTGCGGTTTCCTTCCCGTGTCGCTTTGTTGCACAGAATGTAAACAGTACTAGAAGGAACTAAAAGAGCAGGAAGCTTGGCTAAAGGTCAAAGGTGCTTAGTTAAAGGTTAAAGATAAAGATAGTTGAGACTGCTCACAGGCTGTTGCTTGCTTAGCATTGGAATAAGTAAAGAAAGAAGATGAAGGAGGAGGAGGAGGAGGAGGAGGAGGAGGAGGGGATGATGGTGTGCCATTGCTCTTAGACAGATGTTTTTCGGTTACCTCATCCTCATTTTTGTCCTGGATATTTAGTTATTCACTTATAATGCATAGGAAATGTTTTCCTCGTTCAACACATACTGAATGGAGGGTGTGTTTTAACAGGAAAACCTTAACAAATGCAGTGTCTTAAGCCTCTAGAACCAAGATTGGAAAACATCTGAAGAATCTACAAAATAGTCACCGTACCCAATTTATCATCTGCTAAAATTAGAGCCTGCTAACACAAGGATTAAATTAGCTATCACTTTCTCTTCACTGTGTCTTGTGTCTTATCCAATTAGCACCTTCATCATGACGCTATTGGGAATACGGGGTTTGATCGCTAAAGAAAGGTGGTGGAAAGATAGAAATAGGAAGAGGGAAATGCGAGAAGACGAGGCGTCTTGCTACAAGAGAGTGGGCGGAGCCTGAAGAGTGAGGGGCTGAGACAGTGACTGACTGTGGTGCTGATGGGCGTGGCCGAGTGGGTGTGGCCTCTTACTGCCAGGTACTGCGGGGTGAGGCCGGTCAGGCCGGTCAGACTGCCCCAGGCGGAGGCGCTGTTCAGCTGCTGCATCTGCTGAGCTAACTGCTGCTGCAGCCGCCGCTGCTCCTTATCCTTCTGAGTGTCGGCAAACTTCACCACCATGGGGGAGGAGCATCCCTATACACAAAAAGATTGAGAGAGAAAAGGAGAAAGAGAGAGGTTAGAGCATATGGTGGTAGAGGGGGAAGAGAGCAAATGAGAGAAAAGAAGGGAAGAAAGGCAAAGAGGGATGAAAGCCGTGAAAATAGGGCAGCAGGAAGAGGCAGGGAGAGAACGCAAGACAGAGAGAGAGAGAGAGAGAGAGAGAGAGAGATTTAGAAATTTTAGAAAGTATGTGGAAAAGACAAAGAAGAGATACAGCAAAAAGATGAACGGATGAGAGTCAAGGAGAGAGGAAAAAAGAGCAGAAGGAAAGCAGGAAGAGGAGAGAGAAAGAAATAAGGAATGGTGAGACAGGAAGAGACCGTGAAATAGGAAAATGGAGGCAATTGTATGGAAGGATTTAAGAGACAGGTGACAGGGGAGAAAAGGGAAAGAGGTAGGGATGGAGGTGGCAAGTATGAAGGAAGAAAAAGAGGTGGAAGAAAGAGAGCAGGAAGGATGAGCAAAATGAATGGAAGGAGAAATAGAGTGAGAATGAGAGCTGGAGAGAAAAATAGGAAGCAAAGAGAGGAGGAAAAAGGACAATTAAGTATAATTGGGTATTTACCAAAAAGCCATAACATTATCCCGCGCACACACACACACACACACACACACACACACACACACACAGAGGAGTAGCGGGAATGCGAGTAAAGACAAGGGACTGTATGTGTATGGGTTGAGAAGGTGATATTATTTCCCCAGAAAGCGATTTCCCGCTTTATAAAGCGATTTCATCATCATGTGCTTCAGAGCGAGAAAGAGAGAGAGAGTGAGAGAAAGAGAGAGAGAGAGAGCAACTCTGCCCACAGTGCATCTGTGCTAATCTGTCTCTCACACACACATACTCACACACCTCAGAGAGCAGCCTATAATGCCTAATGCCCTAAGGGTCTGCACTGAGAGTACACAATAGAGCACATAATGAGTGTGTGCGTGCCTGTGTATGTACGAGCCTGCTTGTGTGTGAGAGAGTGTACAACAAGAGTGTAAGTGTGTATCAGTTCTATATTACAACATGTTTATGCCTGGCCTGTCGATTTCTCTCTAGCGAGTGTTAAAGCAGGCAGACATTGTTTAAGTCGATCTACATGGATTATTATCACAGCTCTTGTCTCACTAGCACCACTTTCACACACGCTCTTGCTCCGCCCAAACCTGGAGACTGAGAAGACGGGAAAAAATGTCTGCTTTTCAGTACGAGCTGCTGATTTACAGTGACATGATATTTACAATAACCAGGTGTGCCTGTTTACAAAACGGCAAGTAAGAAGCAATGGTCAGCGCTAGGCTACTGACTAGCTGCAACTACCGACTGTTTATTCAATTATATAAAAATACACTATAAACCAAAGAACACTTTGAACACTAGCATTTCAATCACCATAGTACAGAACTTTTAATGAGGTATAATTTCTAGCTACAACGCAATATTGCTGACATTCATCTGACAATCTGTCAATATTAACAAGTGGTTTAAATAGAAAAATAAGACACTTAATGAAGACTAATATACAACGGTGGTGTCTTTAAATTGAGAAGCTAAACTAAAGGAGCTTCCTCTGTTTGTTGGAGGTGAATCATTATCAGTGTGGAATCGACTCCGTAGCTTTTAGGGCCAAACACATACACACTACTCTTCAGCGCACCTTCAGAAGCTCCGCCCCCTAAATTCATGGATGCGCATTGCCATGGCAACGATCCTAACAACGACACCCTCACCTCCCCTAAGCCTTTCCCTTCCTCCTGTCCTGTGATTGGCTGGAATAGTGGTGTGTGTCCCGGTCCGAGCCACATTCTATTTGTTTCCCCGTTTACGGAGCCAGGGCTGTTTATGAGCACACACAGAACTAACAGCTAGCTGACCGTGAGTATGTATTTGCTGAATTTGACAAAAAGTGTATTATAATATTACACTTGATTAGAATCGATGACGCCACCTTTAATTATTCAATTCCTGGAATCAGAGAATCGACTCGTTTAGGATCGATCTTCGATGTGAACAGGAAGCAGGATGGTGACATGATGATCGTGACTTGACCCATTAAAATATATATTTGTGCAGGATAGGAAAATTAAACATTTATCAGTGCTATTAATATTGTCCCTGACAGTCATGAGAGTCAATCATTCCTCACTCATACACACAGAATGCTCACTCTCCACCCCTGTTTAGAAATGAAAGCTGGCGTTGCCTCAATAAAAGTTTCATGACAATTTCATCACTATTTTAAAATGACACTTTTCATTTTAATATAACAGGAATATGAACAATAATAAAATATATAACTTATAACAATTATATACGTATTGTAACATGGTGACATTTATAAATTCGACAGTCTCAGAACATCAGAAATGGTTATTTCGTCAGGACTAACTGAGGGCAACATCAAAGCCAGTCACACCACAAACCGCACTGCAAACTGAAGTGTGTGCAAGCATTTAAAAGGTTATTAGGAAGGCAAAAAAAAAGTCACACAGTCTCTGAACAGACGTCACGTTTCTCGTTCTATTGGCAGGATTGATTTTTTTTTTCTCTACAAATGAGGGATGGATAAAAATAAAAAAATAAAAAAAGGAATGAGATTGTGCCTGAGGTGTCAGTCAAGTGATTCCATCTTGGGCTACGCATCTCAAGAGACCTAAAAATCTCATTACTCCCTCACACACACACACACACACACACACACACACACACAGCTCACACACTGCTTTCTCATTCCTGCGGCTGTCTCGTTACCCTTAAATTTTGACTTACACATGAGACGTGGTCTGAAGGTTTAAGGGACTACAATCCAAAACTAAAGCTAAATTATTAGCATTTAAGCATAATGTGATGCTTACAAAATGGCAAATCATTAGTTGAGCAACATATTACAATAATCAACACACACATGAAATGCTTCAAAATAGGTGACACTACCACAGAGTCGAACTTTCATAATTTTCAATTTAAGGACTCTTATAATAGAGCTGTCCTAATGCAGACTTTTAAAATGGGACAGACAATTATACAGCTGTGCTTGAACATTTGCGAACCCTTTAGAATTTTCTATATTTCTGCGTAAATATGACCTAAAACATCATCAGATTTTCACACAAGTCTTAAAAGTAGATAAAGAGAACCCAGTCAAACGAATGAGATGAAAATATTATACTTGGTCATTTATTTATTGAGGAAAATGATCGGATATTACATATTTGTGAGTGGCAAAAGTATGTGAACCTTTGCTTTCAGGATCTTGTGTGACCCCCCTTTGCAGCAATAACTGAACTAAACTGTCACATCTGCACCTGCTCCTACACCCACACTCATCCACAACGGCAATATGGACTCAGCTTCAGACACAGATTCACAATCGGACATAGAAGTGGAAAATCTCACACACGTAGACACTGACAGTGACATGGACTACAACTCCCAAGATTCACAGCACACACACAAAATGGCGGACATTTTCCCACGCTCTGAGTCACCTGACTACTAATCAGTGGCAGGTGACTCCAATCTCTCACGCACACCACTAACTCCTTTTTATAGTCTTCATTTCAGTGCTATCTTTGCGAAGCATTAGTGCTGCTCCTTTGTGTCCACCTTCTGCCAAGCGTTTATTCTATGATTGTTTTCCTGGTTAAGACTATCTTTCGGACTACCTACTTACGAGTTTGTTTTGCCCAGTTTGTACTGTTTGTGGATCGACTGACCTCTGGTTGTCTCACGGATTTGATTACCGCCAAACGATTCTGTACCTTTGCCTGAAGTGAGTAAATAAAGCGTTTATCTGCGCTTGTATCTCATCTTGCCTGGCTTTCATGAAATAAACGTTTCCGGTAACTGTTGATCAGTCCTGCACACCGGCTTGGAGGAATTTTAGCCCATTCCTCCGTACAGAACA
>JAQQZR010000004.1:12305799-12319260 GCA_030068235.1 Notoglanidium macrostoma
GTGGTAAATTGTGATGATTGGTTGAAGAGTAGTGGTGTTTGGTGGTAAATGACAATGTTTCGTTAGAGAATAGTGGTGTTTAGTGGTGTATGAAACAGTTTTGTTGAATACTGGTGTTTAGTAGAAAATAATGATATTTCTTGATGATAAGATGATAGAATGCTAAGAATAGTGGTGTTTGTGCTGAATGATGCTGTTTTGGTGAAGAATATTGGTATTTGGTGGTAACTAAAGGTGTGTGGTTGAAGAATAGCGGTGTTTGATGGTAAATTATGATGTTTGGTTGAAGAATAGTGGTGTTTTCTGCGGAATGATGTTGTTTGGTCGAAGAATAGTGGTGTGTGGTGGTGAATGATCTTGTTTGGTTGGTGGATAATGCTGGTGTTTGATAGTGAGTGATGATGTTTGGTGAAGAACAGCAGTGTTTGATGGAGCACTGTTGTGTCTGTAATGGTGTTTGATGACTTGTTTTTTGATTTGAGAATGTTGGTGTTTCTTCACGGTAGCCGGTGTTCAGTGGTGCATGCAGATGTCTGATAGAGAAGTATAGAGCTGGCTGGTGAATGCTTTTGACAGAGCATTGTGGTGTTTGCCATTTAATGTTGATGCTTCAAGATTCAGTGGAGTTTAAAAATAGCACAAGATTTTAGGTCAAACCTCTCCCCTCACCTCTCTCTCTCTGTGTCTCTCTCTGTCTCTCTCTCTCACTTAGCCAAGACTTAATGGGGGAACAACAAAGGAAATCATTGATTAACACTAGACCTAATGAAGCAAAGGAGAGTCAATAAACACACACACAGCTGTCAGTTTTACATAATGGTCCCCTGGCTGCTCCTCTGTGGAGTGCTCTATTTGAAGTAAAGTGACAGAATGGCACAAAAAAAGTGTGTGTGTGTGTGTGTGTGTGTGTACTGCTCAGGCAAGTTTCCATTGTGTGAGCCATATATCAGTGTAAATGAATAGAGTGCTCTCTGTTCGTATTGCTTTGTAAGGAATGGGCAAACACCTGTAGAACTAACGATGCACACTCTCACACACACACACACACTTGGATTTAGAGAAAAAATCTATGGCATTTATCATCCAAATATTTATAGAAAACGTTCACCACATGGTACACTGAACTCAATGTACACTCACTATAGTGAATTAGCATTTACTGATCATTTTCACAATGTAAACAAGTACTAGCTAACATAAACCATATGCTAAGCAATTTAAAAAATAACCAAGAGACTCTACAAAGAGAGATTTCATGCAGTAATAGAAATTTAGCAATATTTTGCCAGCCGAAGGTCTTTTTTTTTTTTGGACTCCCTAGTGCTAAATTAATGAACAGTTAATAGTTTTTTATTTAAGCAGTTTTGGCAATAAATCAAACAAGCAATCATGTTCCATGAAGAGCACTTAAGTTCATTCACAAAAAAAAAAAAAAACCAATATCTGAAGGATTTGAATTACTGCAAAGTTTACAGTGGTGTTCAAACCAGGCCAGGTTTACAGGTTTAAAGGAGTGCTTGTAAACTTTGGTCACCTTTATCTGATCTTGTTTAATGTTATTTGAATCCAAGTCAACTACATGATCGTGTGAATTAGACACACAAACCTTCCCCACGAAGCATGTAAACACTGATAAAAGATAGTCGTGGGCTTTCTAAACAGAGAGAAGAAATCCATCCATTTAAGAACCTGAGTCTGTGAGGAACAGGGTAAGTTCACGCTCTGTATTAACAACCTGCGTGTACGTGTGCGTTACGCATGTTATGATATTAATAGAGAATTTTAGCGTAATCTCTATTTACTACATCTGTAGCATGTGTGACGGCTACAAGCCAGGAATTTTAAGACCCCAATACTCACCTAAGGGTACTCTAAGAGCAGTTTATAGGAACAGATAATCAACGTTTAAGCGCAACATTTTTTTTCCTAAGCACTTTCTCAATCTCTTCACTCAATAGTGTTTGTAAATGAAGCTCTAAATCTGCTTAATTGCTCCTTACTGAGATGAGAAGAGGGCAGAATGTGCGGTGATGTTGGTACACTGTGTGAACAGTGTAGCTGTTTAAGACTGATACATAGGGGATTACATTTTAAAAAGCTGGAGTATACTTTTAAAATGTTCAAATCCTAATAACTGTCTTTTTTATGACAGTGATAATTGTCGCTGGTGAACAGAATTATGGGATTGTCATTTCCAAGAAGAACCCAGCACAGATGTGGTGTGTGTGCAATACTGTTCATCCATGTATTACACATCATGGGAGATAAATATCAGTTATTACATCAGGAAGTTGTAATTAAGACCCTAAATTAGCCTTGTTCCTAATCAACATGTCTCATAGCAACCATTTCAGGCTCCTGAGTGGCTAGGTAATGAGGAAGGGGGCGGAGCCTGTGAGGAAGCACTTGTGGTTTCTTTTCCGTCACTTTGTGGAAGACAACACAACTCAAGTAATAATAGCCAAGCGCCAAGCGGACATACACACACAGGTTTTGGTTAGGTAAACAACACAGAGAGGATTTTGCCCTCAGGTTCAATTTGTCCCACTCTGGGAAAATTAGCCTCAGGATGTATTACAGGATCAACTACAGCATCGAGCAACACCAGATGTTCACCATACACACACAGGCTCTCTCTCTCTCTCTCTCTCTCTCTGGATCTTTCTCTCTCGCTCTGGTTCTGTTTCTCTTACTTTCTCTTTCTGCTTGCACACACACACACACACACACACACACACACAAAACCAAGCACACACATCTGCATTTGTATAGATGAGTCTGAATGGAGAAATGAATGCCGCACCCTGATTGGCTGAGACAATCAGAGTTTTGACAGTTCCTGAGTACATATGCAAATTCAAACGTGTGTGTATGTGTGCGTGTCCGCGTGTGTGTGTGTCAAGAAGGAAACAGGGGAAAAAAAACTAAGCAAAACGATAAACATTGATGAAAAACAGATGTCTGAAATGGAACCACTGAGAGAAATGTAGTCCTCACTCATCTCTCTCTCACTCACAAGTCAATTCAATTCATTTACTGACAGAGATATCAGCAGTTACATTATTTAAGGAGAAGTGATCAAATCATCCAGATGCCACTGAATAAACCATCTATAGACTGTCATAAAGCTGCTGATCAACATATCAAATTATGCCTAATTAGCAAAATGTCATACTTTTTATGACGTGCACACATCAAGTGAATTTGAAATCGTGGTCAGACTATGGATGAGTTGATCAACAACCACAAACTGGACCTTCCAAATAAACTAAAAGCAAAAAGCAGCAAGATATTCTATACTATAGTGAACTATAAAAGTTACTATGGCAACAATACCATGTAAAGTCCATAAGCATCAATGTTAACTTCACAGGCTGAATAGTTTCTGAGTAAACAAAATTAACTTAGAAGTAGCAGGATATCCAAATGCTGAAACGATAATGATCAACAATAAACAATAGTGATCTCAGATTTTTAGGCTGTTTCAGCTTCACGTTGTTAAAACGAAAGAATAGATCAAGAATCATGTTAGAAAGGAGGACATCCATTCAACATTCTATAGTACTTGTAAAACAGATGATGAGATCTGAACATTAAACATTGCTGTGTTGTGTTTTCTTGTTCAGGATAGTAAAATAAAGCGACAAAATACAGAGCTAAACTGTTGCAACACGAATGAGACAAAAACTAAACTATCTCAGCAACGGACAATGAAATGCATGATACATTTGGGCAGTTTTTGGTTGGTCATCTACATGTGTTCGCTGCAGTACTTTATTCCTCGTCGCAGTCACATGAACAGATCCATAGAAGGATGAGGACTGACCCTTGGTAAGCTGGTCTCTTAGGTGTGTCTGTATTGAGTTTGCACATCAGCAAAGCCATACCAAACACACACACACACACATACACAGCCTAAAGGCTTATATAAAGTCAATCGCTCACACACACTCCTCTCAGTTTTCCCTTAACAGTGTAGAGAGGCCTCCAAGCCTGCACTACATCAGGCACTGCAATAAACCAGTCAGATCCTCTTGCGCAAACTTTTATTGAACCTATACGCACACACACGCACACGCACACACACACACATTTATCTTTCTCTGATTACCCAATCATCAAAGTCCCTGTAGTCTAAGAGTCATAGAGTGCTGCATTCTTATATAACTGCTCCGCTTACTGACAAATTTAGACACACACACACACACAGATTGACAGATAGACCTATGTTTCGTTCTTTCTGTCCATTCTATCAAATTGGGGTTACACACTCAACCTTTAACTATTTTCTCCTGATAGAAAGGGAGAAAGACAGCCAGAGATGTAGAGTTGAGCAACACCAAACTGAAATTATACACCCCACTCCAATTACATCAGTATCTGGACTGTCCAGAAAGGGCGGGGCTTTCACCTTCAGCTCTCCGTTACACCATGAATACTGACACAGTGCAGTGCAGAACATCAGTTTCAGAGCAACTTTTCCAAACCCAGCACATCCTTCCACCAAGCCAAACCATTACATTACCATAGTCAACATAATCAACATTACAAATGCTGTTTACTTTTACTAACTGTACTTCTGTCTTTAGGAACATTTCACTAGTCAAACGCTCTCCAGATCACAGAGACAGCAATTATTAACATGATACGGTTTACATTTTGTACATTTTATTTTTAAAGCATTCCTTCAATATAGCCTAGTTTGTTGCAATGGTCAGCGAACTGCTTATTCCACTGCACTATGTTTGAAAAACAACAATGAGGAGACATCTTAGCCCATAGATCATAAACTGTAACGTCAAATTGGAGATATTTTGTTGAAGTAGTTACATTTTAAATTCTTTCGACCGATCCTTTGACTTTTCGTATGGTTTTTCTGTTGTAATGCAGAGGAAACGGCCTCGGGAGTCTCATGGGCGGCCATGAGGGAAAGAAAATATCAGGCATATTGCATTCAAAACCTCTGCGACAGTGTCTTACGTTTTTATTAGTGAACGTTTTCTTGTGAATACGCAGCATATAGCGAGGTGAGCGTGCACGAAGAAAGCTAGCAGAACTGCTCTCTAGATGCAGCGGCATGTATGTAAACAAAAACAACAAACTGGATTCTGGGAAGGGTGAGCTGGCCTGATAATTTGTGACATTAATATTTATTTGTTTGTTTGTTATCTCATTTTTCTCCCACTATCTAGTGCTCTCCTTTCACAAAATTTAATTTTTTGCCCTTAGAATGTTACAACGCAGCTGAACACACTTGGAGGAAAGCACTAATTGGCCGTTTCAGCATACATGAAACCATATACACCCACAATTGGTTAATAGCGCTGTTATTGACAGGGCAGAGATTAATGCAAGCCCTCCTACCCAGAGAGAATTAAAAGGATATTAATATTTACACAAGTGTTAATATGTTTATGTCTTATTTTGGGGGTTATGTTACTTAAGCTGTTGTCATGGTGATGGAAAAAAATGATGACTTCGGTCCAGTATATCAGGATTTCTGCAGTGGAAAGACGGCGAATGTTCCAGATCAGACACTGGCACCTTGTCTGTGATAAAGGGCTATGTGGCTGGGGCACTGTGTGTGTGTGCATGTGTGTGTGTGTGTGTGTGTGTATGTGTGAAGGCTTTAATGAAGGTGCCATCACAGGCAGGAAACGACTCATGGGAGAACGGTGGGGGGCACGGAGGCAATTAGAAACAGCATCGGTTCAGCAGCCTATGAGGTGTGTGTGTGTGTGTGTGTGTGTGTGTCTGAGAAAGTGCACAACAAAAGTGTACAACACATGCACACACATTCACATGTAAGGATTAATGTGGTGGCTTTGTACTCACTGAACCCTGGAGCTGAAGCACAGCTGTGGACATTGTGTGTGGACATAATATTTAGCTCTGTGTGAGGATTCAACGTCCCCATGACACAAGAAATACACAACAGTTTAACACAACTTAAAAATGACTGACTCACAGAGCATTATTTAGCTACAGTAATACTCAGGTTAATGCAAACATCCTGAAAGCTGGTAACACAAGTGTGCATGTGTGTGCGCATGTCTGTGTGGGTGTGTGCATGTGTGTGTGTTCTTTTGCTCTGCAGTGGTTGCTTTATAAACTGGCAGCAGAAGTAAGAACTAAAAAGTCTCCCATAATCCTGCATTCCGCTCCCTCTAGCTGCAAATAATGAGCTCTCATTCTGAAGAGCTGCCTGCGACGAGAAAAACATTTAACGCAGAGAAAGAGAGAGCGTGTGTAAGAGAGATAGACAGAGAGGGGGGGGGGTGCAGAGAGTGATTATGAGAGCACTAGGAAGGCAGCAGCAATGAGGCAGAGAATAAAGGAGTGTGTGTGTGTGTATGAGAGAAAGGGAAAGAAAGAGAGAGAGAGAGAGAGAGAGAGAGAGAGAGAGAGAGAGAGAGAGAGAAAGAGAAAGTAAGAGAGAGAGAGATGTTTGAAAAGCATAGAAAAACAACGAATGGAAGGTGGATATGTCTATTGAGGCTTTTTAAGGGTGGCCTTGATTTTAGCAAATGGAGAGAATAAACACTACAGAGAAATCTCACAGAGAGAGAGAGAGAGAGAGAGAGAGAGAGAGAGAGAGAGAGAGAGAGAGAGAGAGAAATGTTATTGTTTACAAATCATATCTCTTATGTTCTGGCAATATTGTACTCCACACAGTCATGTCAATAAAGCTATGGTGAATTGGATTGACTTGGATTTGAATAGACTGAATTGAATTGAGAGTAAGACAGGCAGAGAGAGAGAGAGAGAGAGAGAGAGAGAGAGAGACAGAGGGGAGGAGAAACACCCAAGGCCAGCAAGTGAGCCGATCAGTGTGAGTCATCAGTGCATCAGCTGACATACTGTACTCGTATGCAAATTATACCCAAAGGGACAAAATCATATTTTACTAGCATTCTATAAAAAAATAATAAAGTGGCGCAAATGAAAAATAATGAACTACTGGCAGCGTTTTTTTAACCGCTCAATACAGTTACTCCTTGGCCTCGGTTTTCATTGCAACATTTAAACCTGTATGAATGGAATGTCAAGAAAGAGATGTGGCAAAGCCATTTCATCAACACTATAGCTTAAATCAGATTATACTGCTCTATGAATTAGCAATAATGAATATCACGACTGGGTATCAGCAATCCTTCAGTAACAAAGTAGAGTGCTAATCAGGTCACAAAGTTTTTAAGGTGACCTGATTATAGCCACAGAACATCACAAGAATATACCTGACCCACAACATCGAGTGCAGATTTTACACCACGACTACATGATTTCCTGTCCAAACTGGAAAAAAAATAAATGCTCTCATCATGTTAACCATTTTATCACCGTCTGCAATATAATCATAAGACTGTATTCAAAGAATTACATGGGTTAAAACGATTCCTCCGTCAGGGAGGACTGTTCTGATGAGCGAAGACTTTTTCTTCCATCCCCGGGGCCGAGAGGGAAAATTCGCCAGCAAGTAAAAAGAGCACCGACATCACTCACACTTTAAAGCTTTTCAGCAGCACACACTCCTGTGCGTACGTGACCAGAGAGAGCGAAAGTGTGTATGCGTGTGTGAGAGTGAGAGAGAGATGAAATCGTTGCATCCATACATTAAAAGAGAATGAGAAATTCCCAAAAGCCGGGGAAAGCACATCAGTGATGCTGTGTGTACAGCAGAAGTGTGGAAGAGGAAAAAACAAAAGGAGACAAAAAATATTTTGGATGGAGGAAAACAAAGGGTTTGCAGTGTGAATGTGTGCAAGTAAGTGTGTGTGTGTCTACTGGGTACGTTCCAGCTAAGCACCTCGTTCTCCAAACTTCCACCCAACCCCCTACACACAGATATAGTCGTCCTCCTACTCATCTTTCCTCTTCCCGCTATCATTCTGCCACTTCTGGAATGAACCAGCTGCTGTTGGGTGTAGACTTGTGCTCTCTCTCTCTCTCTCTCTCTCTCTCTCTCTCTCTCTCTCGAACAGATGCAACTGGCGACTCATGCTGTGAAGCGCAAAGTTCATCGGCCCAAAAAGTTACGAGTAGAACAACTGAAAGCACACTCACATTCGCAGCAGGAACTGAAGACGTTTTGCACTCCGAGACATTCGACTGCGAGTTAAAGTTTTCTGATGATTTAGCCGCAGTCTCCTAGTAGCATTAAAGCTGAAGCTGTTGGACTCTTCGATCTGAGGAGATTCTATCATCAGCTGCCTGCGATGACTAACAAATCCTGTCGAGTTAACTCGTGTAAGCCTGATGGCTGACGTTAGTGCTGAAGACAGCAACGCAATGTGTGAAGTGTGTCAGTCTGGCAGTCCATCAGTCTGACGCAGTTTTCAGAAAAAAATGTCGTTTTATATGTATATGTATATTTTCACCAGGAAATGTGTACCCTTAAATGTTGAAAGGTGTGTAATTGGACCTTGAAGGCCCAATCCCAATTTCCCATCATGGACCTCCTCCTAGTTTTGGAGTGCCCTCGACTGGATAGTGGGCCTTTAAAATGTAGCTACAAGAGGTAGGGGTTGAAATTTTTACCTAGGAAAAGGACTCATTACATAACTATTATAGTGACAAAAATGACCAGATTTGTAGGACAGAACAAGACAAATGATCAGGTAACTGCAGAAACTTTGCTGCTGGATCATTTTTCAAGCTTCATAAGCGGAACATGGAAATGAATAACCGTACAGTCACTTACAGAACAAAGTTCTTTTGACATCGTGAGTATTTCTGAAATGCTTGTTTTTGCAGTTCAGTTACATATTCCTGCGACTCTACATTAAACTACCATATTCCAAAGATTTAAAAAATAAAATAAAAATCCATGATTATTTGTGAAAATATACTACATTTTTGGGCTCCCTTCCTTCGCTGTACCGGTAACCATGTTTCGGGTTACACCGCCTGAATTGGCAAGGCATTCTGGGAATGTTCTTGTACCACTCCGTTTGGAGTCTGCATCTGAAAACGCTCCATTTGGTGAGCCATTTGCAGGGCTTAATGACCACTACTCCTTGATGCCCAAAAGAAATGGAACACCCTACCCTACCCTACATGGGAGCATGCAAAATTGAGGGGTGGAGCCAAGTGGTAGGGCTAAGGGGGGGAGTGGGATTGGGTCACCGACCACAAAGTGTTACACTAAAATTACATTCCCGGATAAAGGATGCATGCTAATGCTACAAAAGATGGTATCATGCCAGCGAAAAGAAATAAAAAATACCTTTATTTCTGAGACTGTAGTACAATCCACTTGAAATTTGAAAGTTTTCTCCCTTTCAAACTGTAGCTTTTTTCTTTCTTTCTTTCTTTTTTTTTTTAAAGTAATCACATTTTCTGGCATTAAATAATGTCCCTGGCACCAGCCTTTCACCAGCTGATGGAATCCACCTGAGGCTCAAGATGGCATTGTCAATTAACTCTTAGCTCTCAAATGTTTGGATTGGATTCCACTTTGGATAAAACCATCTGCCCAAAGAGATGCTTGTTTTCTCTAAAAATCTGGCCGAACAAATGTAGAATTTGGTAAATCCTCCTGTCCTGATCTGTACTGGCTCGTTCTGCATCAATTACCTTCCATAACCAAGAAGAATTTACAAACTTATACCAATCCCAGATCAGTCAGAGGCAGAAATGCAGAATTAAACTAATCATAATCCAGCAGATTAGTCACTTCCCCATCAAACTGGTTTTCATTTTATATGATTCTCTTTTTAATAAGATTGACTTTTACATAAATTTGGTTGCTGTGTGTACTAGTTTACATTAAATTAGGGTGAACTGCGAACTGTGGAGTCAGTCTCCCAAACCAGAGATGAGGTTTGTAGGTTTCTTATCAACCATAAACACAATAATAAACCTGACACACGATCTCATCATTGACCCACTCTCCAGGTTAAATCAAGCCTGAGACAAACAGAAGGTTCTGATGGAGAGTCATCGGATCTTGAATAAAGCTACTGAGGTCAAAAGACTTCAAACAAACACACAAGTTCAGAGATACATTGCTGGAGAATGAAAGATAAAACCAATAGAAACAAGCTGAGAAGTGGCTAGTAAAGTATACAGTGGGACAAGACAAGTGCTTTTGGAGAGCCAGATGTTTTACATTCATTGTGTGTGTGTGTGTGTGTGCATGTGTTGGTAAATAAATAAATTAATGAATAGATCATTAGTAAACTCCACCAAAAGAAATTAAAGAAACAGTTCGGATAGATTAAAAAGTTTCAACTCATTTTAACGGAAATCGTTTTGCTACATAGCGTTAAGGTTCAAGCTGAACTAAGGCCCTGTCCCAAATGGCAAACTAAGCCCTGAGGTCTTCCTCCAAGTTGGCACTTTGGTCCTTGAGGTTTGAACCTGTGGTATGGAGAGTGAATAAGTTTTAAAGGGTGTAAACATGGACATCTATGACAATCTGTTGTGTTTAGCCTGTCACTCTTCAGTTGAAACTGCCAAAGAAAACTCTGCTTTCTTTACTCACTGAAGATTTAACCTTCATTTTATACTGGAAGACAAATTAAGTTCATTATCATTTCTTTAAAGGTCCACTTTGTAGGATTCAGTTGATTGCAACCAGCTGAATGCCCCTCTCTAACCCCTCCCTTTCAAAGCATGTATTAGAATATACAGTGACTAGACAGATTATTTATTATGTATTAGAATATACAGTGGTTGTCAGGTGCCTGTAGCGTACTTCCAAGTACTGACATTCATGCTTTTTCTCATGCTAAATAATAAGTCTAAACCTGCATTTTCATTCAAAATTTGGGTTCTCTAACTTGTTAGATCACCAGTGAACACTGATTCCTCTTCTTTTTTCTTCCTTGCAATCAGCTGACTTTATGCAGTAGTTTCATCATGACCATCCATTGTGACTGGTCCTCGTTCACAATCTGCAGGAGTTTACTGTAAAAGAGTGCAGTTTCATCTGTTTTGAATTGCTAGGGGACATTGACAGCACTGATCAACACTCCTTTAGAATTCTAAAATGAGATGGGCCACTATAGCCTTGCAGATTTTTGTATGGGTATACGCAATTTTAGGATAGTACCTGTATAACCTTCAGCTTTCTGCTAAAGATCTGCTTTCAAACTTTGGGTGGTGCAATCTATCTGTGGAATGATACCGAACTGCACTGATGGAAAAAATGATTCCAGTTGTCCATGTTGGCTGCCCCTTTAATGTTACGACATTCAGTTACATTCTTCAGTTTCGTTCATTTTTAGCTATGGTCATGTTGTGTCCTGATTTACAATGGGAAGTCTGTGTAACATCACTAAAGAACTGCATGCAGAACATTAATTAGATTAGATAAATCAGAGTTTGGGGGAGACAGAATTCCATTCCTTGTTGGCTACATTTGCTATGTAGCTGCATTGCAAAGCTAAATAAGCAAAAGATGGTCACTAATCATGTCTTATCTACTGCATGTGGGACAAGAGTGAAAAAGTGTGTATGTTATACAGAGCACTATTGTACTGACCACTCTTATGAAATCCAGAGAGTCCACAGGGGGAGACAGGAAGTGAGTGAGTGAGAGAGAGAGAGAGAGAGCTTGAACATGGCCCATCACAGTGTAGTGCTTTAAGGAGAGCAGACAGAAACAGGACAGTGACAGTAAACAGCTCGCGCGCACCAAAACTCCCATCCTTTGTTCTCGGGCCTGGAACGTAACCGAATTACGCACGTGCAGTAATATGATTTCAACACGTAGCCAATCAAATTCGGAACAACCTCGATACAGAGAGGCAGAGGCAGAAAGAAACAGCGAGACAGGGTGTACATTCCTGTGCTTTACAGCGAGGGCGCGTGCTTGTCTCCTCCCCAAAGCCGCGCAATGTGCGCGAGCCATCAGGTCACATGCTTGTCATGAACTCTCCCACAACCCAACACTGCAGTCTCATACGTACGCGAACAAAGGGAAAACACATGTTTAGATTACCACCTTTCACGTCCTATACATATATAAAACACTGTAAGAGTTCACTGTAACTATACAGGGTGCATTTTTGCTTGTTAATATGAATAAACGAGCTGAGCTTCGGGCGCTCGAGCCAAATGGGCGGAGCATACTGAATCACGTTGCTTTCGGGTTAATGCTGCACGCGCGCTCTTAGCGCAATACCAGAGGACAGCTTGTGTTAACGTACTTACAAAGAAGACAGCATACATGCACGCTCGAGCTTAGAGCTGCGCTCATTTATAGCTCCATCCCATACACACACACACACACACACACACACAAACGTCGCGCCCAATGCAGTTCTGCACTCGAGCCTAATCCCCGGACCGTCCGAGCGCGAGATGCAATGAAAACGCCTCACGCAGAGGAACGCACAAGATCCCCGACATCCCCCTCTGTACTGTTATCCGGCTCTGATTACGATCCGCTCTAATGGCTCTGAGATCCAGTAAAGCGCGTGCTTGGAAAAGAAAATTCTCATGCACTCACATCCGCTCGGCTGTGGTCAGCAGCCCGCCTTCCACCATCATAGTGGGGAGGAAATCCAGACTGTAGCACGAAGACATTGATGTGTTCCCCTGTTCCACAAGCGTGTAGTCTGCAGACACGTGCCGCCGAGCTCGCGCCTCGTCCCGGTATCTTTCCTTTCCGTTCCTGTTCCACCCCGGTGTGTCCTGTCCAGCCCTGCCCTGTCCTGTCCTGCCCCAGAAGCCTGACAGTGTGTGGGACTGAGCAGCGAGACGGAGAGGGACAGGTGCAGCCGCACACCACACTGAGCACTCACACACTCTTAGACGCGCTCACATTCTCACGTGTTTACACTCTCCTCCTCCTCCTCCTCCTCCTCCTTTTCCTCCTTTCCTTCTTATCTACACTCCTTCACCCCCTCTCATAAAGATAGATAGATAGATAGATAGATAGATAGAGTACTATGCCAAAGTCTTAGGCACATGCAAAGAAATGCTATGAAGCAAAGATGACCAAACTAATTAAACATTTCTAAAGGGAAAAAAACAGTAAACAATAACAAAGTCAATGTTTGGTGTAACAAGCCTATGATGGTCAAAAATGCATCTCATCTCAGGCACAATTTGTGCAGTTTTATAAAGAAATTAGCTGGGGATTTTTTTAGCATCTTGGAATATCTGCCACAGGTCTACGTCAGACTGTCATACCTGTTTCTTTTTTATGCAGATAAAACCGGACCGACGTCATAATGTTTTTGTATGAAAGTGGCGTATTATGTAATATGTTGCTTTTTTCTATTGCTGTACAAATATTTTCCTATAACATTAAATTTTTTTGGAAAAGGAATGTTTGGAAATTGAAATTTTCTCTGACTGACTCAGTAATGCAGAAGTCATAAAATAAACATCTAAGAGAAAAGTTGTATTTAAAAAACATTAGGGCGTCTATGACTTTTGCACAGTACTGTAGATAGATAGATAGATAGATAGATAGATAGATAGATAGATAGATAGATAGATAGATAG
>JAQQZR010000004.1:12329631-12340932 GCA_030068235.1 Notoglanidium macrostoma
AAACCCCATTAAACTCAAATAAACTACATTTTAACATTTCTATACTCCATTACACTCCAATAAACTACATTTTAACACTCCTACACCCCATTAAACTCAAATAAACTACATTTTAACACTCCTAAACCCCATTAAACTCAAATAAACTACATTTTAACACTCCTAAACCCCATTAAACTCAAATAAACTACATTTTAACATTTCTATACTCCATTACACTCCAATAAACTACATTTTAACACTCCTAAACCCCATTACACTCCAATAAACTACATTTTAACATTCCTATACTCCATTACACTCCAATAAACTACATTTTAACATTCCTACACCCCATTACACTCCAATAAACTACATTTTAACATTCCTATACCCCATTACACTCCAATAAACTACATTTTAACACTACTTTACCCCATTACACTAAAATAAACCAAATTCTAACACTACCCTTTTACACAACCAAATAAACTACATTCTACCATTCCTACACTTCATTCCACTCCAATAATCTATTCTACCTATACCCCAATATACTCCAACATTTCACTCCAATAAACTACATTCTGACACTCCTGTGGCCCATTACACTCAAATAAACCACATTTAGACACCACTAAACCCCATTACACTTAATTAAAACACCTTTTAGCACTCTTATACCCCATTAAACTCCATTTATCTACATTCTACCACTCCAACACCTCATTATACTCTAATAATCTACATTCTACCAACCCATGTACCTCACTGCACTTCAAAAAACTACATCCTAACACTCTTATACCCCATTACACTCCAGTAATCTACATTCTACTACTCCTATACCACAATATACTCCAAAATTACACTCCAGTAAACTACATTGTAACACGACTATTCCCCAGTACACTCCACTAATCTATATTCTAACACTACTATACTCCAGTACATTCCAATAAACTATATTCTGATACTCCTTTACCAACAATACACTCCAACAATACACCCTACTAAATTACATTCTAGCATACCTATACCCCATTACACTCCAATAAACTTCATTCAGACACCTCTATACCCCATTACACTCCAATAAATTACATTCTACCACCCCTATACCCCATTACACTCCAATAAGTTACATTAATACACTTCTATACTCTATTACACTCCAATAATCTACATTAGGACACTTCTATACCCCATCACACTCCAATAAACAACATCCTATGACCATATATCCCATTACATCCCTATACACTGTTACTGTTCAATAACTTACATTCTAACACCCTTAAAACCAATTACACTCCAATAACCTACATACTAACACCTTTCTACATCATTACACTGTCTAATTACATTTCACTGTCTAATTAGATCCTAATAAACATTTTTACATCCCATAGCCAATAACACACAAATTAAGTAAGTCAACAAACACAGTTGCATTCAAATCCAATGCAATAAACCACATTTGAACACCCAGTATTACTCCCCTGCCTTATTATATCCACTGTAATATCCAATATTACATTTTACATTCTAATAACCTCCATACACCATTGTACACCTCCATATTTTACACCATCCCATTCAACTCAACATAATTATTGTTCAATTCTCACATTATAAAAAAAATAACAGTGAGAGAAAAAAGAGGGAGAGAGAAAGAGTAAAAAGGGAAAAACAAGCTGTGAAGTGGTTGACAGCCGCATTGTTGGGCTGTCCCATTGTCGACAATGCTCTCAGCAGCTTATTCGTCCCTCCCTCTATGTCTCCCCACCACTCTCTCCATCCCTCCCTCCCTGCTTCTCCCCTAAATCCCACTGTCTGAGAGACATGCAAACAAAAGCGGAACATGGTTCTGGCAGTAGGGTGAAGCTCAGCCCCCTCCCTTGCTCATTCCCTCTCGCTTTTCCCTCTTCCCATTTGCAAACCGTCCTTCATGCAAATATTAACCTCAGTAAAATGTAGGTTTGACTATACATACTGACTATGTGTTACTTTAATGCAGTTAAATGAAAACAAATGTGTTGCATTCTAGATAAGAATAAAACACAGGGGGAAGAAAAACAAAGCAATTTTGTAGTTAAGAGTCCGGGGCAAGCATCTCAAAGAGTAGTTGGTTACAAACCCAGTTTTCGTCTGTCCCTTGTAAGTGCACTGCAAGTGCTTTCTTTCCTCTTGGCACAGAAACACATGTGCGCACACACACACACACACACACACACACACACACACACACACACACACAAAAACACACACACACAATCTACCTGAAAATCATGCCTCATTATGCAGAGCTCTACTGCTTAGATGCTTAAATGGT
Organism: Notoglanidium macrostoma; assembly: GCA_030068235.1. Lineage (NCBI taxonomy): Eukaryota > Metazoa > Chordata > Actinopteri > Siluriformes > Auchenoglanididae > Notoglanidium > Notoglanidium macrostoma. Next base: position 12,331,946 of record JAQQZR010000004.1, read on the forward strand.
GAGATAGAAAGATACAAGCTGCAATTGTTACATTATGGAAAACACGGGAATGCGGCACCAACAAAACACACACACCCTACAGCGGTATGAAACCCAGACGTGTTTCAGTGTGTGTTACCTCAGCAGCAGCTCCTCACTGGTCCTCATGGTGACAGGGTTGTTGGTGGTGGAGGAGTAGCGCATGCCATCCACACACACACTAGGCACAAAGCCTCGCTCAGACGAGTGCTCCAACATCACTGTAACTCAACACGCGCTCACACACATACACACACACACACACACACACACGCACGCACGTGCACTGCGCTGCGCACACTCACACAGACACCCACGATCCTCGTGCTTTCGACTACGTCCGTGTGCACACTTGTTCCAGTCTTTCTCTTTGCCTTTCTCTTTCTCTTTTGAATCCCGCCAACGTCCTCTCGTTCTCTCGCTCTTTGGTGCAGCACTCCCACACACTCACCCAGCCCTCAACCCTAGCTCTCCTCCTCCCCTCCCCTCCCTTTCTCTTTTCCTCTTTCACTCTCTCTCCCTATCTCTGCCACTCTCTCCTCCTACCGCCCTCTGTCTGATTCACTCGGCTGTAATAACCCTTTCTGACAGCTCATGTTGTTATTGTGGGCCAGTGGTAACACTGTATTGCCTGGTGTTGCCCCAGACAACTCGATCCAGCCTGTAAGAACACTGAACAACCTGACATTATAATATATGACAGGTTAACATCCTAAGTTAATTATACATCTATGTTACTAAGTATCGTAATGTGCATATAATAATAATAATAATTATAATAATAATAATAATAATAATAGTATTATTATTATTATTATTATTATTAATATTATTATAACCAAAAGGGCAATGGGTGACCACAGACCTCTGACAATAGTCAACTCTTCTATCACATCCAAAGCTGCAACCGCAAACACTTTATATGTCTGGATATATTTCCAATGGAGTCATCATATTTCTACATTGGCTATGTTTTGTCACTATTGAACTTTATTGCCATCTACATTCTTAATCCTGAGAAAAGTTCAATATTTTAAGATGCATGGCATTGTTGAGTGCAGACGTCCGCCAAGGCTAAGTGCCATATCTCACAACGTTAGCAACATCATAACTAAAATTGTGGCTGCGCTCCATGACTCGGATACCTTTCTATACATTTTAGCAATCATAATAAGACAATGTTACAGTGTTACAGTATTCTAATTTAGTACATGTAATGTGAGTGAACTATGGTGAATTTCTGTAGTAACTTTAATAATATTTATCTATACACGTTAACATCCTAAAACTGCAAAACTGCAAGAAAGTATAAAATTGCTAAATTCAATTCAAACATTCAAATATGGTACACTATAAATTATAACACGCCACATTTTGATATTATATTATATAAATTTTCTTTACAATTTACAGTAGCAATTTCAGTAAAAAATAAAAAGAAATTTAAAAATTGGTGCATTATAGATGCTTACAAGATGCTTTTAGATATATATTGTGTATTTATATTGTGACGATCAATTGTAACATTTTATGGCACTGTTGTTGTCGTCTACGAGATCAAGATCTTTTGGTGCATGCGGTCTTTTGTCTTTTGTCTTTTTTAACATGTATAACTTTTATTTTTTTTTATTGAGAAATTAAGACTAAATATATCCTTAACAGATGTCATATCAGATAAGCTTAAGTGAAACCATGGAAACATGAAAACCATGGAAACCATCTTATTATTATATTTCAGTACCACCATATTGCTCTGTATGTTCTAACATGGATAATTAATATAAATCAAAATATTTTCATTTCTCTAAAAAACAAAAGTGTAATATATGTAAAATATTACTAACTAAACTCGTATCTTTTTACCTTTAAAATGTATCTTTCACTTGAAATCATGGATAATAAACCTTAAAGGTATATAATGTGAGTTGAAAATCTGTAACAGTTACACCATCGTACATGCCATATACAGTCCTGTCTTTTGTTAAGGCACTATTAAGACTCTGTTTTTCTGTTATTAAGTCTCTCCGTCTCTATCAAGGCAAGTGTTTGTTGTTCTTGGCATGTTAGTTTGTGTAATTAATAATCCCCTTAGTCTTAGCCAACTCACTCTAAGTCAATGTTCTGTTTCACTCAGTTACTCAGAATTATGTTGGTAGAGCATATCAATTTTCAATTTCAGTTTTAAGTTCAAATTGAAATTCAACAAGCCTTAAACAAAGTCCAGGTTTAGGCTCATAAAGTAAAACAAAATACAATAAAAGCATTAGGGAGAAAGCTTTAAAGGAACGAGATGTGAAAGGGAATCCCATCCTCTTTGGCAAACATGGGATAGTGAGATTGTAGTAGAAAGGCGTATAGGTATAGTCCAAGAGTAGAACTGATATTAACAGAGGGACTTGGTTCAAACAGAGTAAAAATCCCTTTGATTCATCATGTCCAGTAACCACTTTATCCTGGTCAGGGTTAGAGTGGATCTGGAGTCTAACCCCAGAACCTGAGTGTAATACAACCTGCATGGGACACTAGATGGGGCATGTTTTTGAAAGGTGAGAGGAAAACGTCCATCCATGCATTATCTATTTCCGTTAAGGGATAAAACGTTGCTGGTGTTGCATCTTCCGTCCAATCGGGTAGTAGTTTTTAAAATCACATTTTAAGGTAGAACTTCAGCTTTAAACAATATTCTAGCTGTTTCCCAAACTAAAGCAATACAACCCTCATGTCACAGGTCATTTAACTGAAAAGTGGTAAGCATATTTCAGGATTGATTTTTTCATATTGCTTCATCCATAATGTCATTTACAATACTTTATTCACTCTAATATATCTAAGATATATTTCTGTATGATTCTTTCATTTTGTTAAACTATAAATATCTGCTGTTTTAGTTAACATGCAAGTTACAATTCTTCTAGTCCCAGCCCCAATAATGTGGTATTTTATGCTGCTATTATAACCGTCTACAAATTATTACCCTTGCGCATAACTATTGTGGTCTATCTAAAATCCTTAATAATGAAGCAGGTTCTGCTTCCAAGAAATCCATGAGGTATTACTACCGCTAACAGAGAAAATCAGAAACAAGATGAATGTTAACATCCTGGGGAGATGTGTCTGTTCCGATCACCTGGCAATGGACGGGAATGAGCGGGGACGTATTGCAAAAAGCATATCATTACACGATAATAATCTCAACTGCCATTGCTCTTTCTTTTCTCACCTCCCACTTTACTTTTTCTGCACTTATCCTATACCTCCTTCTTTTATGACCCTCTTACTCAGGCTTTAAAAAAAAAAACCCAGACGTGGTGTCTTTTTTTTTTTTTTTACACTTTATGAAAGTCTCATTGTCAGAACTGCTTTGAGGCCAGTGATTCATTATGGGAGAAAATGTAAAGCAGCAGCCTACAGATGACTCCCAGATCACTTACAGTAGATAATGGATAAAGTCATTTCCTTTCCAAAACATGTGCTATTATATAGAATGAAGGAACACCTAGCTTGAATTTAACATGTGAGCAATATGCGTTAGGATCAAAGCCAGAAAACTAGAGCAACAAGGAAGCTGACAACACTTGGACAACGGCTCAGGTTGCAACATGTTTGGAAAACTTTGCATAAAAATTTCCTGATACACACCGGTTTGTTGTGAATGCCTCTATTGTAACTATTTTTTTTTTTGTTTTACATTATTCTAAAGTACACTGTAACAGAAGCTTCTTTTATCTTTTAGTACAGAATGTGCTGACATCATACTGTATGTATCATAAAGATAAGAATACATTATAATTGTGCCTTAAGTTACAATTAAATGAATAACCAGCTAGCAAATGTGCATCTCATGGGAGATCAGGGGTGGAGAAATCCTGAAAAGCATGTCCAGTCTCATCAGTATTTAACCAGGAACCTTAAATATCTATAAAAAGTGGTGATGAACATGATTTAACTCGGACATATAATAAGCTGGTTAAGAGCAGATTAGGAAAAAGTGAATGAGTGCTCAAATTCCTGTCATCTTTATGCTCTTCTAACGGATATAAACTGTAGTTTTCTCTTCTAACTTCGAAGGTCAAAGTCTGTTCAGCATTTTCATTTTTGCTTCACAATTTGTAATTTGCAACTGTAAGATTACTGAGAATTTTGTGCATGTTTTGCGCTGTTCAATTTTGTCAGTCTTTCCACATCCCTGCATGTTCCTGATTCATTCATGAAGCTAATTTATCCACTCGGTAATAACAATTCTTACAGAAATCCAGACTACTACTCGAGGTATGTAGTGCAGCAGGAGGTGGAATTTGAGAACAAATATCATGCGCTATAACATCAAGGTGCATCATGCTAACAAATAAAAATAAGAATACACAGAGTATGGGTTATTTTTCTGGGTGTTGGACATGAGATGAAAACCATGGCTCTAACAGACTGCTGCACCTGTTTTATTGATTATGAATAAAACTCTAACAACTTGTACACCCTAATCTGCTTGTCCCTGGCTAATTATTTGTTCACCCCAGGGAAATAACTCTCAACACAGATAAGGTTTGGCAGACAGCACATGCTAAACACATGTGACCTCTAGCAATATGTTATAGATCAGGCAGCTAACTCTAGGCTTTGCTTTATTGAATTCATCTCAATGCCACTTTTGTAAACCAACTTGCTGCTCTCAGCCTTTTATCACTGACGTACACTCGCACTCCATTATGGATAATCTTTATATGAGGAACGTTTCAGATATGCCTAGAAGGTTTTAACAGTTAATAATAATAATAAAAATAATAAGAAGAAGAATTACCTAATTATTTCAACAGTCTTACCGTAATTAATTTGATGATGATGAAGAAGAAACCTTGATGTGTCATGTATTCATTACAGCACAATGCAATTATTTTCTTCATATAACCCAGCTTGTCAGGAAGCTGAGGCCAGAGCACAGATTCAGCACCCCTAGATAGAATTAAGGACCCAACAGCGGCAGCTCGGCAGTGCCGGGGCTTGAACCCATAACCTTCTGCTCAGTAACCCAGACCCACCAGTACCCTGAAATTACACTGTGTCCTGCCATATTTGATCTCTTTTGCAGTAAATATGATAAATAAGAAAATATGAAACTAGGCTCCAAAACAAGCTCCGGCATCTTACAGAGGGTAAAAGATTTATAAGGTTTGCTTTATGGCCAGGGATTATTTTAGGAATGTTTATAGAAAGCAAACTCTAGATGTAGGACCAGAATTCCCATGCAAACACCATTACACATTATTTGGACAGATTAATGTAGACAATCTATAAAACATCTGTAGACTGTAATGACAGCCTATCAACTGATTCAAAACACCAACAAAAGTTCCAACACTTTATAAAATGTAGTAATAGCGTAGGAGCACACAGACAAGTTGATAATCTACAGCATAGACGATGTACTTAACATCAAGAGCTGCAAACTGAAATTGAGTGCAAGGGGAAAACAAGCAGCAAGTTAACAATCTATAGAGTGTGTATATTCAAAGCTACGAAATATCAACAACAACAAACACTGGACTGTCTAAATAATGTGTTACTATTGTTTCTAGTAGTTTAAATTCATCTTATTGATCATAGCTATTCAATATCCACCCAGAAATGTTATCTGGTTTAAATATATAGTATATTACACATGTACAAAAAAAAATTTAATTGGAAAGGGTGTGTGGACCAGATAATTCTGTCTGAAACGTGTGAGACAAGCGTCACTGGTACACCATATCAACTCACATCAACCCCCCCCTCTCTAATGAAAGCTTGTCTGGGGGAATGTAATGGCTGTCTAGAAACAGCCCCTCGGAGTGGCAGGCATATGGGCACAGCTGGACAGGAGAGCTGGCAAAGAAAGGAAGTGCCACGTTTATTACCGATCAATTTTAATTCGAGACGCTTTAAACGCTAGGAGATCTGAGGACTTGCAGGCTGATCCATTGTTACTTTGTTCATTATTTGTGTGCGTATGGCAATCGAGAGGTGTGGAGAACAAGCTGGATGAGAGAGACGGAGTGAGAGAAAGAGAGAAAACCTAGCAGTTACTGACAGGCATTAAGCAGCACTGTGCCAGCCACTGATTTCTTGTGATCTCCAGCAAGAACACTCGATTAGTCACGTCTGAGCTGAGGGAGCACGGAGGCCATTATGAGTCGTTAAAAGCTTTATTCACCGTTAGCGAGAAGAGAAGAGTGGGTGGCAATGTATGCCTTGGAGTAACATACACCACACAAAAATAACCTTAGATTATATTTTCCTCCATCTCTCATTCTCTCTCTCTTCACATCCCTCTCTGTACTCTCCTATCTTTTTTTTTTGTTTCCCAGGTTTACTCCTTCTTCAACCTCCCATGAAGACAGACAGACAGATAGACAGACAGACAGACAAGTAGATAGATAGATAGATAGATAGATAGATAGATAGATAGATAGATAGATAGATAGATAGATAGATATTTTGAACCTCCAGATGTGCACAGCAACACATGAAAGCTGATTCATCTTATCTTCATCTTATCTCATGTCCCTCCTCACCGTACCCCAATCCTCTTTCATCCTGACTATGTGAAGTCTCTCTCTCTCCCTGCTGAAGGCTGAAGTCATGCACCAAAACAGATAAATAATTTAGGTAAAAGAAAAAGCCTTGACACAGCAGTTTGGGGTTGAAAGCGGGTGGCATAAAACTTGCATTAGCTACACACTTTCACAATCAGACTATCAATTAAGAATTAATCACATCTTTAACATGCATGTGCTCTCTCTCTCTCTCTCTCTCACACACACACACACAAGCAGGACAATGGAACATTACGACCCCATGAGAGTGTATTGATGTGAGAGGTTAGGAGATCATGTGATAGGCTTTAAAATACAGCGCCTTTTACAGATACATCCCAAACTATAAGAGTTAATTAAAGACTCAAGGATTTGATTACCATTGCCACATGTAGACAGTTTTTTTAAACCAGCTTATCAAAGCAGTGTTAGGCTCAGCATGTATTCCACAATTCACATTTGGCTCACTATACCTCCTAGCAACATCAAGACCATCACGGCAAAATGCATTATTATGCAATAATCAACAGACATTATAAAATATTGCTTAATGAATCAGTATTAAAAAACATTTTCCTAAATAATTATTTCAACAAGGTGCTAAAATGGTCTTGGATTAATGCATACACTCAGTGCCACTTTATTAGCCACACCAATGCAACTACTCATTCATGTAATTATCCAATCAGCCAATCATGTGGCAGCATCGCAGCGCATACAATCAAGCAGATATAGGTCAAGAGCTTCAGTTCACATCCAACATCAAAATGAGGAAAAATGTCATCTCAGTGACTCTGCCTATGGCATTGTTGGGCTAGTTTGAATATTTCAGAAACAGGTGTTTAAAACCAAAACCATCCAGTTCTGTGGGTGGAAACGCCTTGTTGATGAGAGAGGTAGGAGAAGAATGGCCACACTGCCTCGCGCTGACAGGAAATCTACGGCAATTCAATTTACAACAGTTGTTGTCTGAGATGCATCAGGTTGCATCGCCATTCACACCACAAATGTAGTGTCCCCAGACCAGGGATGTAAGAGGATCCCAGACTACACCTGTACTTAGCACCGTCTAATTGCAATATGATAAACAAAGCTGGATTTTGATACCAAATCAGAAAGGATCCGGTGTAGCTCGCTGTAGTATGTAAAAACGAGCATCATCATGTAGCTGAATGTGGTACGGTTACAGGGATTTCATATTAGCGATATGATGTATGATGACGCAATAACACTGCTGCACTTGGAGCTTACATTTGTAAACACATAGTGTACTATTCATACAAAATCATTTCTTTGAAATAGAGATTACACCACTCACAATAATATTATGTACAATATAAGTTAAAGTGCGAATGAGCATCTCTCTCTCTCTCTCTCTCTCTCTCTCTTTCGCTCTCTCTCTCCCGCTCTCTCTGTTTGCAGACTGTCTACTCTGAAACGGCTCAAAAGAGAAGCTGTAGAAATCAATATTAGCAGTTTATAGCATATTGCTCCAGGTCTAGCAATATAAGCGCATGAAGGCACACGCACACACAAATCATGTGAGTTTCTGTGATGTGTGTAATGCTTCCAGCCAGATTTTTAAATGGTGGCGACTGGCTGATGCATATAATATCATCGTCATTCATATACTTAAGTGCTTTAAGGTGTGCCACATATGCAAAGGACAAAATTCTTATAACCCATAAGGATATAATAAACTGAATGTTAGCTTAGATATAGCAAAGTTATAAAGGAAGCCATGTTGAAATTGTGTTTTACGTATAGACTGGCCAACAACAATCTTGCCAGGTTGTCTCAGTTGATATTCTCATGTTTCAAGACATCAGATTCTTTGTTTTTATCTGGAAACCAACTTGACATGACAACATTGAGCTTTGTGGCCCAAGATATAGTCCCAGGAACTGAAAAGACAAATACAGCATCCTAACATAAAATAATTTACAGTTTGGTTTGAAGTGACTCTTGGCTTGTAAATGGCCTCTTCCTGTCATAGGGACCGTTACCCACAATGCAGTCTGGTGGTATGTCAGTTTTAACACTGAGAAAAATCTGCCAACATTAGGTGAGGTTTATAAATGTAACATTTAACAGCTGCATAAGTGTAAAGTGGCAGGGAGATGATCTATGAATACTATCTCACAACACAAAGCAGTTCACACACACAGCAAGAGAGAGAGAGAGAGAGAGAGAGAGAGAGAGAGAGAGAGAGAGAGAGAGAGTTTCAAAAAGCATGCAATTTGCAATTTGCAAAATCCACAGACTGGCATTACACAATCTCATACCGCACATCACCTCTATACACACTGCATATATGCATAGACCCCCAGTAACACACACACACACACACACACACACACACACACACACACACACACACACACACACACACACACACACACA
>JAQQZR010000004.1:12360943-12372434 GCA_030068235.1 Notoglanidium macrostoma
GTGTGTGTGTGTGTGTGTGTGTGTGTGTGTGTGTGTGTGTGTGTGTGTGTGTGTGTGTGTGTGTGTGTGTGATTGTACTTGCTACATATTGAGGACTCAAACATACATTTAGCCAACAAGAGTGAGGACATTTTTGGGAAGTGAGGATATTTTGGCTGGTCCTCATGTCTTCAAAGGGCTGTTTAAGGGTTAAGACTTGGTTTTTTGGGTTCAGGTTAGACTGAGGTTAAGGTAAGGGTTGGGGTTAGGCATTTAGTTGTTATGGTCAAGGTTAGGGTAAGGGGCAAGGGAATACATTATGTCAATGAGTGTCCTCACAAAGAGAGAACAACTATGTGTGTGTGTGTGTGTGTTAGTGTCGGGGTAATACTGTAACAGAAGTAGAGCAGTTAATGCAGCCCAAAGCTTGCAGCAACTCCCCATGGCAGGATGCTTCCCATCCACTGTGTTAGTGCGCACACACACACACACACACACATATGCGCGCGCACACACACACACACACACACACACACATATGCGCGCGCACAGACACACACACACACACACACACACACACACACACACACATGCGCGCGCACAGACACACACACACACACACACACACACACACACACACAGCCACTCCAATATGGACCCTTCTGTGTGTGCGTGTGAGTGTGTGTGTGTGTGTGTGTGTGTGTGTGTGTCTGTGTGTTTCGTTCAGTGAGAGAGAGAAGCTAGCAAAATAAGTGCATTCAACCATACAGCTTATGCTCTTGAGCAATAAGGGCCTCTTAAAATGAAACACTCACATGCGTGCACACACACACACACACACACATACACACATACACACACAAACACACACACACAAACACAAACCTTAGCAACAGCAGCTGTGCACTGTAATAAGAGCGCTCTGGGACTGCTGGTGAAATGAACAGACGCTCATGGGCAGATTTCTCACTATAAGGCCCCAGATAGATCCCAGTTAGTAATGCTGGAACAGCACGCTAATTAGCACAGCGCTTCACAGGTCCATCACAAGTGAAGAAAAAAGAATGAGCCTATTCGATATCAAGGCTAGAAAAACAATAATACATTTAGAAACGAAGCAAAAGAAAGGAGAAAACAATCCTAGGTAAGCATACATAAGTTAATGTGTAGTTGTTTTTTTTCTTAATTAAATATGAACCTTATCTCCATGAGGTTAAAAACACTGGAACCTGGTGGTAGAAACGTGTCAGCATGGAGTGTGAATTCTGGCTGGACAGTTCCTCAACCTCAGCTACATCACTCGAATTGGTCTCCACTAGATTTTTAATCCCGCCCACACAGTAATTTTTTTGTTTGTATCTGCCCAAAAATGTTCTCATGAATTTATTTGCCTCTAATTCCCAAAATATAAGCAACCTAGTAGTCTAATTTCAGCAGGCAATTATTAAGGATGCTGTAACTGCATTGTGCAGTGCTGCACGTTAATCATAATGAACATGGCCTTTTAGTCTTCATCATTAGATCTTAGTCACTTCCTGTTTGGTCATAGCTGTCACCTGTAAGCCTTCAGTTACCCTGCTTGTTCATTAGCCCTAGGTGTTCCTTGTCTAACTGTGTGTATACATAGCCTTATTCTTCTCTTGCCCTTTGTGTATTTGCTTGCAAGTTACTGGATGTTGGTTTGATGTTTTTTTTTTATTTTTTGCTCTGTTATGTTAACCATACTCTAGGAGACTTTGAAAAGACTCTGAAAAGACTTTTGAAAGACTAAGTTCTGACACCCTCTCACGTCTATAGGCAATATCAAATTAGTCACAGAGTTAGTCTTACAACAACCGAGTTTTCAAGCGATTATCAATGATTATGCAAAGACCGGGGATCTTGCAGGGTCACTATTTGCATGAGCCATGACTGAAAATAATATTAAACACAGTTGATTTTCTCAGAACATCAAGACAAGAAAAGACTGATTTAAGACAGCTGTTCTGATGGCCAGCATGATTTTCCTCCAAATTTGGAAATTTGTCTATGACAGTGAATGACAAGATAAGATGTTTGGTGTAAAGCTGGCATTGCCTGTGTTTCTTTTACCTGTAGTTTGGATGTTTTTTTGGTTTGTTTAAAGTTTAATTTTGTTTTCACATTTGCAATATGGATGGGCCTTGTCTTAGTTGTGCCACCCGATGTACTCAGCCTCACTTAAGGTGAACAAACCAGGCTTGTATCTACACCCGATATTCTTGCCAGCTTCATCAGATTGACTTCTCAAAGCTGTGTATTTTACACAGTATTTTACACTGCGTATCAAAGCTTGTATACCCCATAATATTAAGTTTCACATTCAGGAGCATCCCCAGAACCTGTTGTCTCACTTCTGAGTATAAACACTGGACTCCTTGCTGAAATCACTGATGTATGAGAAACTCACCTACGGAAATACACACAATATGCTATTTATTTACAAGTAGAAATGTGCATGTTGGCAATTTTCACAACTTTCTCGCTCTCGTGTCTTTGTTTTTGAGAAAACTGTCAAACCACTAAACTTTACAATACTATACAATAGTAACACATGTTTCTAAAAATCTGCTGCTCTAATACATATAGTTTTCATAACATATTTGCTTTGATTTTCACTATTTGATACGCCACTTCAATTAAGTTTAAAAGTGTTTGAAGGAGCATTATTCTAGCAACTTAAGGTTGGGCCCACAGAGCTCTCTGGTTTCATTCAATATTCTCATGTTTTATTTGATATTCTCAGGTGTCCTTAAGAATTGCGAGGTTTTTGTTTAATTTAATTGTTTTTTGTTTTTTTTTTATTTCCAAATGCTGGCGTGGCAATAACTGTAGCACTATTTATTTATTTACTTACTTACTTACTTATTTAAATTTAGAATACACTTATTTTAATAAAATATTAGATTTGTATTAACACTGTTCATTTGAGAATAAGCTAACCACAAATAAAGTTTATTTTTATTTTTATTTTTACCAATTTTAAACTTATTCACCAAGGTTGTGTAGAATTATGTAATTGACTGTAGTATCAGGGCAGTGGATTAAAATAGCTTTTTTTTTTTACCAAATTTGCATTAGATGCTGCCAGCCAAAAAGAATTAATTATTTTCTTTTGCTGTGGTATAATAGTATAATAATAAATAGCTTAATAATTGGATAATAATAGAATGAATAAAAACAGTGCTGTCAATTGTAAACCATGTTCAGGTTTTCCTAATGCAGAATGGAGCTTTTGGATATTGATTGTAATTTGATATAGTTATTATGCATATTATTACATCAAACTCTGAACTTTTGGATGTGATAGAAGAGTTGACTATTGTCAGAGGTCTGTGGTCACCCATTGCCCTTTTGGTTATAATAATAATAATAATAATAATAATAATAATAATAATAATAATAATAATAATAATAATAAAACATTATGTGAATGGATGAAAAGTTAAAGTTAAACATGATCTATTACTAATAATCTCCACATGGAATCTGCTGTACATGTTTAATAAGTCTCTCTCTCTCTCTCTCTCTCTCTCTCTCTCTCTCTTTGTCTTTCCCTTGTCCTCAGTACAGTCATGAACTTGGATATCACCCTGAATTAGAAAGGGCGGTCTGGGTAAGAAATGTCACCGCTTAATCCTCTTTAATAAGATCATATGATGATTTCATCTCTGATTATAGTTTAAATTGGCCTTCATATGAGCATCGTAATCCCATTGCTCCTCAGGGACCGAGGCGAGTGATGATCCTCTGAGAGCCTGCATGCTTTATGAACCATTTCTGCACTTTTGGCCATGACATTAAAGCGAGGATGAACTTTAATAGCACAGTGGAAAAACTGAAAAGTATTTTGGTGATCTGATATGATAATTCACAAGGACTGCTTATCTATGAGTGCTTTTCTTCCACTGTCTGTTATGAAAGGGACCTTGCTTGCCAGAGACCTGTATACTGCTCTTCAATACATGCTGCGTTTCTTCAATGGTCTGTTCAACTATTGATTAAGATTGTACGTGTGCAGGCTATTTCGTGTATCCAAATCAGTTTTTATTATTTTGTGACTCTGAACGCAACGCAGGATTAGACTCTGATGTCATGCCGTAATAAACTTGCAATTCCCAAACCACAGCTCTGTTTTTGATTGCTATTAAACTGAGAGACACACATGCATAAACAAAAACAAAGGAAAGGACAGGTTTTAAGATAACACTCTCTTTGCTTGTTTGCACACAGCACCATCGAACGCATGAAGACAGAAAGAAAAATGGGTGCACATCAGAAAAGGATAAAAGTTTAAAGTACAACCAAACCTTGCCAATTAGCAGCGCTGCATTCATGCATGTGTGTTTGTGTATGTTTGGAGGAGAGTTCAATGATGTAGCCAGTATTCAAAAAATGCAGGCATTTCTAAATTACCTTAGCTATTTAAATTGGGTTTTAATGAAGAGTACAGCGCTCAAGTTGAGAGTGTGTGTGTGCGTATGTGTGTGCTTTTAATGAAAAAAAAAAGCAATGGCATTGAGCAGTTTCCCGGTGCACAGAAGAGGGGAAAAAAACAGTGCTGGCAACGACACAAAACACACTTGAAATCCCCATGAGAGCCAATCAGCAAATCAGTATCAATTAAGCTGGAGGAGACGACAAAACGGACAAGTCGCTTTGTTTTAACTAATGAAGTCTGCTGAGGATCCATACACACAGCATCCCTGCAAAAAGAGCAAAGCATGCCACAGACGGCCGCAGCTCCCTTTGCAGTGCACACACACATGCACATATATGTATATAGATTTTTGTATATAATTAAAAGTACTAAATTAAAAGTATGAGGAAAAGAAAACTCCCATGCACTCTGTCACGAATTAGACAGACACAAGTGCAGGTTCCCTGGTTTTCTGGATTTATTAAAAACCAATGTAGCAGACAAACCAAAGCACTTGGCAATATCCAGAAACAAGAGACATATGACTACATGAGGAAACATAAAAGCAGGCTCTAATTAAAACAGGCAGGGAAGTATTGGAAGCATTAATCATCATATTTATGGTGGTATGTGAGTGTCATTATTAATCAGGTGAACAGGAGAGTATGGGATGAAATCCCAGGCTGAGGATCATGGGAGCTGTAGTCTACAACACCCATACTATAAAGGACCTAAATACACTAAACTATAACATTGTAATCAACAACAGCAATGCTACTACATCTACTACTACTACTAATACTACATCTACTAAATCTTATAGTACCTTGTACAAAGATGCAATTCAGAGTGCTTTATATGGGGAAATAATACAAAATACAAAATAATACAAAAAGGTTAATTAGAAGAAAGTGTATAAAACAATAAAAGTCATTGTTTTTAAAAAGGATATTTATAAAAAAAAAAAAAACAATATAAAAAATAAATCATTACATGGATTGTAATTTTTTGTCTTTTTTTTTTTTTTGCGTGTTATCGTGCATATACTGTACATGAGCACTGGCAAGAAGAGAGTGGGAAACAAATTCAGCACCACCTACTAAATGGAAAAAAGTTCAGTCCAGGCTGCTCAACTTACGGGTTGCTTGGATTGACTACTAGAATGATTAGCACGTACAAGGTCAATAAGAGCCTTCATGACACTAAGGCCCTGTTTTGACTTGGTGTTAAAATGTGTCTTGGGTTCATCGGATCACAAGTGGACAGCCGAGATACATTAACATTTACACCTGTGTCTATCATGCATCTCCAATGTGTCCAGATGACCACTTGTAATACTGCCTACATCACTTTTCCTGATACATCCTTGTCAGAAAAGCATCAGGACACATTAGTGTTTGTATTACAAAAGATATGTGGTCAAATGCATCCTAGTCCACCTCAGCAAGAGGTTTGAGTGAATGTGCCCAAGTCGCATTTTAAAACCAAGTGTAAACTTAGAAGAAGATGAAGAACTTAGTGGCTGCCGGAGAACCACTCTAGAAGCTGACTGGTCCACATCACCATCAAGAGTGGTATACATCATGAAGAGGCATTGCTGTAGTGTGTAGACCTGATCTCTCTCAAACTGATCATCACTAAAAATGGGTAGGAATTGAGCTACCTTTACCTACCTCTTGTACCTCCTATGGATGATCGAACTAAAAAATAGAACATGAATGTGTGGTTTTATGCAACTAGGAAGCCATACACAAGAGACATGCAGGGCAGCTACAAAAACTTGAGGATTTCCAAATACATGGGAACATGAGGCGGAAATTACTACGACAGCAAAATCCAACTAAGTAAGACAAGTCCTGAAGAGCCACCTGCATAGTCAGAACAGGATCAAAGCTCGCCAGTCAACAGGAATCCAGCTGAATCCAAGTCAGCCAAGAGAAGAAAGGTCAGCTGCTGATGTCAAGAACAGAAAAGTTCTCATAGAGCATTTCACCCAAAAGCCAACATTTAGAGACTGTACAACAGGCCGAAATAGTCCACTTCCTCCATGAGACATGAAACATTCAGGAGTATATCCAAGCAATGCTCCTTATGGATTAACTGATAAGACAATGCTGTAAACTCAAAGGAGATGTGGATAACAGAATCAGGAGGTGCTAGGGAAGAGGATGTGGCAGGATAAGCACTTTAATAGAATATTTCACTAGAAAGATCAAGAAAGAGGTAGCTGCCAAGGGTAAATTCTCCGAAGGGCTGGAAAGACCAGGTGCAGTAATAATTCAGTACTTCAGTAATTCAGTACAGAAAAATTCCAAACAGTAAGCAGAAATAGTATGTACTGACATCATACACTGAACAACCAAGTATGAGGGAATCTAAACAAAAGAACCTACAAAGAATACAGATTTGACGCCTTCAGGAGACATTAAAGCCATTGGGACTTTAGGATCCAGACAGCTGAACATCCAAACATCATGGTAAGAGATAAGGAGCTGCAGTAATGGTGAGAGAAGTGGTAATCCCAAGAGATAAAGTCAGACGAACGGAATATGAAAAGCTGCTGATACTCTCAGAACTGAAAGAGGAACTAGTGAAGATGTGAAAGGTTAAAACCATGATAGTCCAATTATAGACAGAAAGACAGATTGTAGGATTGACAAATTGATCTCAGTCTCTAAGAGTGTAATTTTAGAGCAAAAAAATACAGAACATGGAAAATCATCCAAACCATATACAATGTGTATATTATTAGTAAAAATCTTTCAGGGGGATTCATTTGGATGCACGGCCTGGTCAAAGCATGAAGGCAAATGTTATTACATCATAAATATAACAGCCTGTAAGGTTTCAGTATGCAAATGCAGGTCAAGAAAGACCAGTGTACTAGGAGAAGGAAGGGTGTGTTTAATTTGAATATTCATAGAATCTAAGAAAGGAGTGAAGACACAAGTCCTTTCGTGGCTTTTTTTTCTGTCTAATGATGGTAAAAGTGGTACAACATAAAAAGTTTGAGTCGTAGGCTTCACGTTTAATATACAGGAGACCCATGATAACTTAAACTTTCATTTACATAACAATAACCGTCTCTTGTTAAAACAAATAAAAATAAACACAAGCTGGTTCACAAACACAATCTAATATTGTATAATAATATAATCAGATATTAATACAATAAGCCTGGAGCTGTGAATTCTCTAAAATCGAGTTATGATTGGCCAAGCGGGGAATTTCGATAAACAACCAGAATAAGTTTCTGGATTCGGGGCTCTTGGATCTGTTCACAATTAATCACAAGCTTCATTACAGAACACAAACAAATTAAAATATTTAACTGTTGTTTTGTTTATGTGAATGATTAACGAAGCGTAAAAGACGTCAGTTGCTTTTCAGCATGCAGTGGTTAAGAATGTATCCTGAGCAGACGGATAAGAATTGTTGAGTTTTAATTGTTGCGTTGTGAGTTGAGATGAAAATAAACTGTTGTTAGTGGAAGGGAAATAAAGGAGCGTGTGACGTTCAGCTGTGTGTAACTGAATGTGTGTGTAAATGAGCATGTAGGTGTGTAGGAATGTAGATTCTGGGGATTGCTGGTAGCATGTGTGCTTGTGACAGAGTGTGTGTATGTGTGTGTGTGCGCACTGTAGTAATGACTCCCAGTGGGAGCACAGTGTAGTGTGTCTTGTTGTGGGGACAACATGACAGGAGAGAGAGAGAGGGGTGACGGCTGTCCTCTTCTGCACTGGACAGTAATTGGCCAACCATATCGAGCCACACATACACACGCTGTCGTACACACATGCAAGCCAGCCACATCCTATCAGGATCTCCACACAGTGACCATTAGCCTGCTTCGGCCTGTTCAGGAGACCAGCAGGCAAAATGTGTTTACGAGGCACAAACACATACACAGCGAGTAAACAACACTGACACGTAAGCGATGGAAGGAGATTAGCTTTGACAACTCAGTGAAGGAATGGCAGGAGGGGGTTGGGAATAATTAGCATTACGTTCCTTATCACTGTATCACTTGCGTACATCACTGTCTTGGAGAACAAAAAGACAAGGAAGAAGGGATCAATAGAGCGAGAGAGAAAGGGAAAGGAAAGAAATAAGGAAAAAGACTGAAAAACAAAGACAGAGTAAAGACAATGAAACTATGAGTGGAAACAAGGCTAGGGCGGTTTGGAAGAAAAAAAAAATCAATATATTTGGCGTCTTTGTGGATGTAAAGTGATTGTGAGGCTGTCGTGGGTTGGAGATTACATAAGGGAGATCGGCTCGGGCATTCGGGCGAGTGGCTCTTTCGGCATGCCATGACAGGCTGGAATGAAGGCGGTGGAAACACGATGCCCTGTAATGGATTTATCACATTACCCAGAATTCCCTGCACTGGTCCACCAGGGTCTGATTTACCCTAATCAGAGCTGCTTTGTAACAGGGAGTTTCACTCCAATCCTAATCTTACACACCAATATGTCCAATATGTAGCTAGTGAATGCTATGATACAATACTGTTCTTGGTGCATCCTTGGTGACTACCCCACACGGTGACTCAAGTGTGTAGCAAAAAGCAGAATTTTCACCTGGAACATGACAGGAAAGTAGATGAAGTTTCTATAGAGATGTACAAGCTAAATTTACTCGCAGACTCTGTACAGTTTTCTCTAACAGCTCTTTTTTTAGATAGTTAGCTAGTGTGTAATTAGCTACCATGCTAACTAGCTAGCACAGAATAATAAAGCGAAGGGTATAGCTTTTTGACCATGAAAATAAGAACAAGTTATCCAGAGTGATTTCCTCAGGGATTTACACTCAATTCAGGAACAGGCTACAATGGCCACAGACTCAAACAGACCAAAACTGAACAAATGAAGATTGGCCTATATATATTTAAAAAAAATCAGGAACTATGAATATACATCGATATACAATTTTAATATGAGCCATGTCCTCCTATCCCAAATAACTAGCCAGTTTGCTTGGCAGATAGGTTCCATAATTAACAAGGTAACCCACAGAATGCACAGTTATATGTAATACACACTTTAATAAAAATGCTCTACAAACATCATAATACTAGACTGTGTGTGTTTATATATGTGTGTGCTCATATATGACTAAGTTTCTGCATAGCAGCAGTAATACAAGACAGATTACAGCTGAACATGTATTGTGTTTAGCACAGAGAGAGAGAGAGAGAGAGAGAGAGAGAGAGAGAGAGAGAGAGAATGAAATAATGGATTCATTAAGTTTAACTGTAATGACATGGCTTTGCTCCGGGCCCATGTTTTTGTTTTCACCATGACGACGGAGCATGGACTCAACACTTACAGGCCTGCTATCCTGTACAGAACACGGCATGAACACACATCCATCCAATCAACCAACCCAAAACACACACACACACACACACACACACACACACACACACACATAAACATCTTGAACACATTTATGGTATGTTACAGGTTGACACATTTCCCCAGAGGCTTGTTTCTTCATCTCTCTCATTCTCTCTCTCTGAATTTGTCCATCTCAATTCCTTACGTCACCCTGCTCTCTATTTCTCTTTCTCCCTTAACCCCTCTCTCCCATCCTCATCTCGTTCTCTCTCTCCTTCAAATGCTTTCTCCTTATATCCTTATCCCATTTCTTTCTCTCTCCCTTCTTTCCTACCATCACCTTTCTTAATTTCTTTCCCTTCCCTGAATCCCTCCCTTCTCAGGCATATCCTTCGTTAAATGGCTGGTGTGAAGTAGGACATTGAACTTCTATAAAATGCCTTTTCAAGTCACAAATATCAAGTTAACACTGGTGTAACAAAGAAAACGCAAAAGAATTCTTCAATTCAGTATTATTTTACTAAGTTTCCTGTGAAAATCAGTGAACCCGGAAGTGACGTCATTTCAAGAATAACAATGGCTGCTGCAATGGAGAACACTGTTGAAAGCCAGTCAGAGGATGACTGGGAACGTAATTCTTCCATTGTATCTGAGGTTGTGATTGATTGATGATCTAGAGGGGAGGAAGCGATTAATGAGGTGCTTTATGTTGGCCCTTATATGTATAAGCATTGTTAATAGTAGATTTTCAAAGCCAACAACACCAATAGAGTCATGATAGTCTTACTCTTAGTATGCGGCACTAAGCACATATTAATGGATTCACTGTTTAAAGGTGCTTCGTTCGACTACCATGAACTACCGGCAGAGATGGCAAGAACACCGTATCACTCGTATCACTTGGCTGACCGGAAGTGCATGTGCTGAGGGACAGACAGAGAGCAGCGAGTTAGGTTAAAGGCTAGCATATATAGATCATCGATACCAAGCATCTTTAAGGCTAATGTTTGGTCTCTGAAAAACAAAATGGATGAGCTCCAACTATGGATCACTTCCACATGAATTCAAGACTGCAATGTCACCATTTTAAGGAGGTATGCATCTATGTAAACAAATATAGGATCTGCCAGTACAGCAATATTATCTCTTGAATCTAACGTTAAGCGTACATATGTACGTGAGTAAGGCTAGCTTACATCATAGTACTGTAGATTATGAACCAATAACGGTCAATTCCGAGCCCAACTCTTGACTTTTTTCTTCAGCCGAACAGGTTGTCGCCACATTTAAGAAATAATTACTTATGTTCATATTGTGTAAATTAGATGTAACTCCTAGAAAATCCACTCTTGTATGCCATCCAGAAAGCAAAGCAATCATCCTTGCAGTGTTTAAAATATAGCTAGTACTGATGGGGTTGAAATTGTCTCGTTTAGCTTGAAAAAAATGTGTCCATTTTCAAATTTTATGACTGTTTTTTGGCCATTCAAACAACTGTTGTGTCAAATGTGAGCAAAACATCACGACACAAGGATGTGGCATTTTTTGAATTCAAAAATTGTGAAGGGGCGGCACGGTGGTGCAGTGGTTAGCACTGTCAGGGTGCCTTTCTGTGTGGAGTTTGCATGTTCTCCCCGTGAATGCGTGGGTTTCCGCCGGGTCCTCCGGTTTCCTCCCACAGTCCAAAGACATGCAGATTAGGTCAACTGGCTACTCTAAATTGCCCATAGGT
>JAQQZR010000004.1:12385499-12407265 GCA_030068235.1 Notoglanidium macrostoma
ACACACACACACACACACACACACACACACACACACACACACACACACACACACACACACACACACACACACTGGTTGTTAGTGCTTTCAAGCATGTGTATGTATTTGTGTGATTTGTGTATTGATATGTGTTGTGAGTCTGTGTGTGTGTGTGTGTGTGTTCTCACATTGTTCCCATGCCATGGCTTCCTACAGAACAATCTGGCATTCTCAGAACTTGCTTACAGCACCCAGGAGGAGGGACCCTAGAGAACTACACACATACACACTCACATAAAGGCCCCATCCTACTAAGAGAAGATAATTACAATGATCAGCTCAGCCAACATGAGTTCACCAAAGAGAAAGAAAGAGAAAGAAGGGGGGGGGAGTGGGAGGGAGAGAAGAACCAGAAAGGATTGGATAGAAGGGATATATGAAAAATTACATTGGCATCATTTGTTTAAAAAGAAGTAGAAAGCTGCTGCTGTAACACACACACACACACACACACACACACACACACTGGTTATCAGTGAATATATCACATAGTGCAGGCTCTGATCAAATTATCCCTTATAACAGAATCAACCATTGTTGCAAACTCAACACAGCAGTTTAGCACACACACAGAAACACAATAAACATGCTGCAGGTTTGCAAAATCACCAGTCTCTGGGCAGCTTTTCAACATGAGAATTGAAAAAGTTTGCACATCCAGTCAAGGCAGGTGGATAGAAAAGATGACAAATAAATCAAAAATACAAAATCAAGCACGTTGCTCGATCCTTTGAAGTACTTCATTAAAACTTCTTACCAGAAAGTGATGTTTCGAGGCATCATCACTGATGAAGAGCTTTGTCGACACGTCACCTGGTGAGAAGCTTCTCAATTCGAGCTACTCTGGAAACTTCTGATGTGGTACAAATGACCATAAACTATCAGTTCATACACCCGTCCTCGTTGTGATTGATCAGATTTCACATTAACAGTGTGTTATATGCATCAAGATTTCAGAATATTCCTTCAAAATAAGATCTATGACTAAGAGATAACACTGTGGTACAAATGACTGATAAAAATCCCAAAATTATTTGCTTAAGGTTTGGAATATGACTAAATGGATTCAGACATTGTTGTATCTGTACTACAGCTGAGAAATATGATGCTATAATATTGATATCATGATAAATTTTGCAACAAAAGAGATATTAAGTGTATCATTATATCTTTTTAAATACATTTATACTTTTTAAAGATAATTACTGACTAGAAGCAGCAGGCTATATTGCTGTATAATGATGGTCAAACACATGGTGTATCATGCACATACTGTATCGCAGAAGTAAGTGTAAGAATCATGATACAATATTTTTATCATATCGCCAACCTTGAAACTATACTGTACAAATAACACTCAATCTTTCCTAGAAAATAAGGGGATTTGATCTTTCAATTTCCTTTTTTGTTTGTTTTTGCATACAAGGATATTCAAAAACATTTTTGGAAAGAGAATTCAGTAAATAATATTTTCCGTCAGTTTTCACCGGCTCGTGTGTTCTTTAATGGTTGAATAATACGATGATATTTTTAGATAAATTTCAAACCGTATCACTCCCACATAGCTGAAACAGTGGAAAGCCTGTTGATAATCCAGTGGATCGGAAAGGAACTAACACTATGCACCTCCCACACACACACACACACACACACAAATGGATGCAAAGCCACTCAGCCAGATAATTACAGCTGTGTCCTGCTCCATGGCGAGGCTAAAACACACACTCGGAGCTGTCGTCGCTAACAACACTCATTAAAACCAACAACTCCGGGGTCAAAGGAAAGGTCGTAGGATGCTTAGAACAGCAGACCGCCACTCCAGCACCTTTTCAGCATTATCGCAATCCTGCCACTCTTTCTCACTCTTTGTGTGTGTATGTGTGTAAACGCAGGTGCGTGGGCGAGATTATGCGCCCTTTATGACCACTTCCCACTCTGTCTCGCTTGGCTGTTGTTGAAGTCCAGCCGATAAAAAATAAATAAATAAATAATTTTTTTCCCCTGCACAAGACACAGACTGAAGGGAAGGAAGCAGGAGAGAAAGAGACATGAATGAGAAATGCAGGAGGAGAAAGAAGGTTATGATATTTGATGGTAAAAGCAGTCAGTCTGCGTAAAGGTGTCTAAACCTTTCTAGCTAAGCGTGATTTCCTCTCAGAGTCAATGTCAGGCTTTGATCAAGTTGTTGTACAGTTATGCGCCGTAATAAAAATGAAGTCTAATCACGTCTACAAATATCAGCTGTTGAAAAGGTCTGTGATGCACCTGCTGCGTCAGAGCGAAACACTAACACACACTGTACAAATGACAGCGGCCGAAATTTTCAAATGTCAGAATGACAATTTAGCCAAAAGAACAGAAATCCCTGAATTAATCAACGATTGTTTCAGCATCGATGTGAGCGTGAATGGAGATCAGACGAGTAAAGAGATGATGATTAGGTTCCTGGTTAAATGAGGCTCCTGTTTAAATTACCTCAGGTGATAAGACTACAGAGACTGATGGGTATTATGATGATGATCAAAGTAATTACACATTTCCCTTCATGACTTTATTCTTTGATAAATTGTCACTAATGTGTTGTGACTCTGTAAACATATTGTTAGAGATGTAGAGGTGGATGGATGTTTGCTTTCTATACATAATTCCAATTGAGATAATATAGAGATGACATCAGAGTTATTAAAGCCTCTTAAACACATTTATGAAGTAAATAATGACTCCTAATGATCTACAATTTACATTTAACTCAGACTGAATGCTGGCACGGCGGGATTCGGGACTGCCCGTCAGTCTGTAGGCTCTGGATAAAGGTCAGTATAAAGATAGAGACAGCTTTCATAACTATATTTACAATTTATATATATATATATATATATATATATCACTGCCCAGGGTGTACCCCGCCTCTCGCTCGAAGATGCTGGGAATGGATGGATGGATGGATATATATATATCAATAAATAGTGGTTGCTTTAGATAATCGGTGTGGTGGCATGTTTCAGTGGAATTTGACTGAAATCTTCACTTTTGGTGGTTAACCAGATTTAAAAACTTTTTTGAAACACACACAAGAACGAAAAATGCCAGAAATTTTCAAAGTTATGTATATCTAAAAGAAAATGTCAAAATTTCACCATGGGAAATTCACCCAGACTGCCACATGTTTAATTAGTTTTCAGTCTGCCCTGCATATCAGTTGGCTGCCATTACAGTTACAATTGTTGTTATGGTTACGGCTCATAGAGTAGCTTGCTCTGTTCTTGTCTCTTTCAGTTATAACATTAGTGTCTACTTTAGCAAATCAGTCAGTCATTGTTCTGGCTTAATAGCAAACCAATAAATGCTGGCGTGAACAGGAGAGGCCACCATATAAGTCACGGTGAATGAGCTGTTACCTTAAATGTATTTAAAAAGTTTTGGAAAAAGCACAGATGGTCATATCAAGAAGGTTCTGGGTTCAAACCTGATGGCAGACTGGGGCCTTTCTGTGTGTAGTGTGCATGTTCTCCCTGTGCCTGCATGACTTTCCTCCAGGCACTCTGGTGCACTTCCTCCCAAAGACATGCAGATTAGGTCAACTGGCTATACTGGTGTGAGTGTGAATGGTTGGTTGTCTCTGTGTTCAAATTCAAATTCAAATTCAAATTTTATTGGTCACATACACAATCATACATGGTACAACATGCAGTGAAATATTTCCTCTGCATTTAACCCATCCAAGCAGTGAACACATACCCGGAGCAGTGGGCAGCTCTGTAGCACCCGGGGTGCAGTTTTTGGGGTTAGGTGCCTTGCTCAAGTGCACTTGGATGTTCATTCAGAATTTTTTTTTTCCTGCCGGGAAAAAATCGAACCAGTGACCTTTCGGTCCCAAACCCACTTCTCTAGCCTTTAGGCCACGGCTGACCCTACGATAGATTGAATACATGCCCAGGGTGTACCCCACCTCTCACTTTGGGATTGGCTCATTTTGGGATTGGCTCCAGCTTCCACACAACCCTTAATGACCAGTACAGATGATGGATGAATAGAAAGTGCATGGGATACAGTGCATACCTATAATTTGCCTCACAGCCAAAATTATGTCATATTTTGCAGTTGTAGAAAATTACTCAACACCTTCTGACTAATCAGATTTGAGAATTCAAAAGTTTGGTTAGAAGATAACATTATTGGGCTAATATTGTGGCATAAGTGAATATGCAAAGTGTGAGGAGTTATACTGACTGCTGCAGTCATTTTAATGACCAGTTTAATCACCCTGCAGATGCAGCCTTTCTTCTTTTTTTCTTTCTAATGACCTCCTAATGCAACAAAATACTCATCCATCCAACCGTCCATCATCTGTACCACAGGGAAGCTGGAGCCAATCCCGGCTTACTTCGGGTGAGAGGTGTGATTCACCCTGTGCACGTCTCAGTTATCAGGGAGACGAACAACCTTTCATACTGTAGATTCACAATTTAGAGTTGCCAGTTAGACTAATCCACATGGCTTTGGGAGGAAACCCACACAGGCACAAGGAGAACATGCAAACTCAATGCAGAAAGGCCTCAGTCGGCTGCAGGTTCAAACCCAGACACTTCTTGCTATAAGACAACAGTGCTAACCCCTGCACCACCGTGTCGTGATGTAAAACACGATGTGATGCATGTGATGTAATCATACAGCAAAAATTTTTAAAAGCTTCCAAAACATCCATCATCCTGTCATTACTATAGTTTTAGAAAATGGCACATTATTTTTTTGACCTGCCATCACTCATGCCCTCAGCAGTTACGAAAGAAAAGTTACACCAAAACCATCAATATTAACAGCTGATTAAATAATCAGTCGTGGCAAAGATTCTGTTCTTCTGCAGACAGCAAATAATAATCCACTTGTGGGTGAATATCAGTCTTGATAAACATGTTCTATGCTTAATGCGTCATTGGCAAGTTTTGAGCGAGACAGCATGTTCAGCCATGACTCATTCACCCAAATCATTCTTTTTTATACACTGAGTCATAGTTTATTTATTAATTAAGAATTTAACATTAGTTACATTCTATTAATTCAGGATTTTAAGTTTCATTCACACCGTAATTTCTCCGCTTTTTCTTCTGTAAACATGCCTCACTTCAGTGCCTGTATGAGGTCATGTGGTACAACATTAATGCTCATTGATCCCAGTGAATAAGAGCGAATAGTATCACTTTATTTCATACAATGGTTTCTGAGTGTAAATGAGAGTCGAGATCCTGTGTACAAGTCTATTTGTCGTCGTGGTTGCATGGAACTGATTACATTTTTTTCCATTGTTACTTTATGAGTGAAAATTTCAGACACCTGCCATCTAATCACAAATGAATACTTTGAGAAAGAAAGAAAGACAGAAAGACGGGCATATACCATAGACAAGTGAAGCAGTCAACATTGAGCTATGCGGCTAATGAAATTAGCATCCCGCATGGCTCACTGCTAATTCAATAAAGGCAACAACTTGTCATTGTTATTTAAAGTAATTTTCAATGTAATCAAGAGGTTTTAATAAGCATGCTGCCTCTCATTATAGACTCACTGAACCTCTATGTGTTGCATGTGTGTGTCTGTGCGTGTGTGTGTGTGTGTGTGATTGTACCAGACAGGGTTGTGTTTGTATGCATGTGTGTTAGATGAGACATTATATATGTGCTCAGGAGCCAGTGAATCATTTTCTGACTGAGTGTGTGTAGGAGGGCGTGAACTTTGCGTTATTCTCTTTCTGAGAATACCGAGGGAAACATTTACTCGCCCTCATTCCCCATCTCTTCATATTACTGTCAGATTCAGATGAAGACGTATCAGTTGGATGTGTAAAACGACACACACTTCCCTGTATTGCTGTAGCAGTGGGGACTGATAGTTCTCATGAGCACGGTAAGGGCTGGTCCTCAAATTTACATGCAGCTGTTTTATTGTACTGGAGAGAAATCTTGGCAAAAATGAAATTGCATTCTCTCACAGACACATAGAACTCACAATTCACACACACACACACACACACACACACACACACACACACACACACACACACACACACACACACACACACACACAACAAGAATCATTTCTTTTTGTCAAAAAAACCCCTATGTGCTTCAATACACTTCCCTTATGAGGACAAGAATTTTTAGACATCTTTAGTCACAACAAGGTTAGAATCAGCATGATGTCCCGGAAAATAGACGAAGACACACTCATTCCTTACCAGTCTGTCACACACACACATAGACACACACACACTGAATCATTGCCAGTGGGTCTAAATAAATATGTAGCTCTGAAATACTGTCCCCTATATACTTCAGTACTTTTTGTCCTCATAATATCTTTTGACCCTGTGAGATTAGAAACAGGATGATGTTCCTTTAAGTAGATGAACACATATACACACAATGTACATTCTACCTAAAGGATTCATTATAACAGTGTCAACTATAGTTGTAAACTCAACCCAACCACAAACCATCTGCAAATATGAAGTTTACACAAATATCAGTTCAGAGACCAATGCGTCGACGGGAAGCTTTTTGCTGAGAGGTACACAAGCTCTGGAAATTTCCGACACGGTGCAGTTTTCCCTAAATCACAAATGAGTCCTCGGTACGATCAGTCGTACCCCAGAAGCAATGTGTTACCAACGAAAGATTATTTTAAGAATATCAGCAATGTCTGTGAGATGTAATTACATTACAAACTCCATGATAAAAATCCCCAAATGAGACACGGTGGATTCATTGTCATTTTATCTCCGTTTGCTTTACCAATTAAGGAATAAAACTGTTTATTTATTTGGAATAAAAGGATGACAGAAAGAGAAGCGTGAGAAAGAAAGGTGAGATAATGAGACGGTTAATCAGATACAGGAAGTACACACACACACACACACAGTAATGCACAAGCGCAGAGGGGTTTGGGCTCATTAGCCGAAAGTGGTCTGGGTCTTCTGGTGGCTTCATTAGCTGTTAAGGCTGCCACTGAGCACCGTTAGAAAGGGGAGGAGGGGAGAAAAGAGCGAGGGATGGAGGGCAGAGGATGGAGGAGAGGAAAGAGAGGCAGAGAGAGGCAGACGAGCTTAAGCTGGTCTTTATTAAGAGCTGAAGCTCCACTAGTGGCTCAGCCAAAACTAATCTAAAGCCTCCACACTCTAATAAAGCAGAGCTAGACAAATAGCTCTCCATTGCTCCCTCTATCCCTCCCTCTGCTCATGCCTCGATCTTTCTTCGAGGCAGTAGTGTGTGTGTGTGTGTGTGTGTGCGTGCAAGAAAACAAGAGAGAAAAACCAGAAGGAACTGTTTTCAAGCAATGGTCATATGTATACAGTAAAACTTTATATAAACATGTATGCATAGGAAAGGCGAATGGAGATTGGAGAGTTTGTTCAACTGTAAATGTTTGTATAAATCAGTGTGTGCGTGTGTGTGTGTGGGGGGGGGTGTTACAAAAACAGAAGAGACAAAATTTTTTTATGTAAGTGGCCTGTGTGTGTGCTTGGGTTGTTATGTTGTTTTGAGTATGGATGTATCATGTGCGTTGCATGCAGCACTCTGACCTGGTTGTCAGGACAAATAATTTAACCTAAATAAGAAGGAAAAAAGAGAAAAACTTCATAGATAGCGCCCCGTGTCGTCTTTCTACCCTTGATCTATTTTCATAATTCATCCAGGAATACTGCAGCGTCCCAGTTTACGGAACGAGCTCCCGTCAACCCGCAATCTCTCTCTCTTACACACACACGCTTATATATGATGCAGAGATACACAATATATATAACGTTGATCTAACACCAGAAGTGTCTGGATTATTAGTTCTGAGTGAACTTTTAAGGGACTTATGAGTGCGTCTGAATGCAAGTCATAACTGGACGAGCCAGGTCAATACTGTGTGTGTTAATTCTACAACACATGAGTTAATTGAACACATAAGGTGTCAATTTTATGCGCAATATTATAGCTGTTGATTCAAAACTGCTTGTGTTAAATTGACACCATAGAGCTGAACTCTGGGGATTTTAGGATCATTCTGAAATGATTCATAATGATGCTGATTCCAGGATTAACTGTTATGAGCTGAAGTTAGTGTATGTCTTAAAAAATTATGTCCTGTTATAATAAATCTGGGTTTGAGTCAGGAAATATCTGTGTCAGTGGTGTAACATTTCTTACATCCGGTCACATAAAGGTGAAATACAGTCCAGTACTTATGAGGTATCAGGTATAATTATCCTGTGTGAACTATCCATTTTACTCTGTGTGTTATATATATATATATATATATATATATATACATAAATGTTGTTTACAGGACTGTGTGTATGTAGCCCTGTAGTCTCTCGTGTAAGCTTAGTATGGATGTCTAGCTAAAGCTAACCGCTGAACTGGATAAGAACCCGTTTATCGGGTGTAGAACATCTGACTCGCGCGCTCCTCCTCTTCCTCAGAGTGTGCGCTTCGCGCGATGCTGCTGCAGCACCATGTCGATGCCAAGACAGCTGCCCCAGTGCAACTGGGTGACATTAAAAGTTCCCCCATGCCGGGAGGACGAGAAATGTGGTGCCACATAACGGATTAAAGCTTAAAAACCCCGGGGTTTCAGATACACAATCATACACGCACATGACGTGACACGCACGAGCGTGCGAAAGTGCAGAAAAGTCGGATGCTTTTCCAGAGGATGCGGTGTAGAGATCCAGCGGGGCAAAAGTCGAGGAAAAAAGTCGGATGCACTCTTCTATTTATGGGGGGGTGGGGGCTGAAGGGGAGGGGGGGTGTTAAAAATAGACTCGCGGCAAATCATCGCCCTTGTTTTCAGCTCCTGCGTGAGGAAGAAAGCCCACATCTGCATCTGCACGAGCCAAAAGCTCAGGAGCGAAAACACCGGAGATGCAAAAAAAAAAAAAGCTAATAAAATATAAATAAATAAATAAATAAATAAAACAAACAAATAATAAAATAAAATAAAACATATAATCGCCCTTACCTTAACACGTTCCAGCTCTTCAGAGGGTCCAGGTCCGAGATTATAGAAACCATGGCTGAGTGAAAACACTAGCGGAGAGAGCGATAGAGAGAGAGAGGGAGAGAGAGAGAGCTCGGAGGAAGGGAGGGAGAAATGTAGCGGCGAGAGGGTGATCCGGTCCGGTAGTCCGCGTGCGGGCGACGGAGAGAGTGAACGAGCTTCAGTACAGACCGATAAGAGCTGAGGCACATCCAGAGCCCTCCCTCCCCTTCCCTCTCTCTCTCTCTCTCACTCTCTCTCTCTCTCTCTCTCTCTTTCTCTCTCTAGCTGCCCTACATATTCAAATACAACATTTTCCACAGAAATCTCCTTTTAGATCTGACAACTGCTACATCCCATGTGCTTTATTTTTAAATTATATATATATGTATATATATAAATCTTAAAAAAAAGAATTAAGTTAACCACACTTGCTTTAAAACTGTAACCCAAATGTAAAAATGCACTGCACACTGTAGCTTGTCCTAAAAAGCTAAGGCAGATCAGGTGTCACCGAGAAGGCGACATTTACCAAAATTCAAGGGAATGTTTCACTGCAGCCTAGATGTTTTCACACATAGACTGAACGCAACATGCAGTCTTCACTTCATGTCACTGATTGTCGGAGAATGACAGGTGATTGGTAATTTCCATTGCAAATACTCCTTTCCACGAATAAGCAAGCAGGGTGGAGGAGAAGAAACTCACCATCATAGAAGATGAACGTTTGACCACGTAGGCCATGAGTAACCATTGAAATACTGTTTCACATATACAGCACTGGCTGGTTTCTGTCAGGGAATACATGAATCGAAATGATATTACTGACACTTAAATTGAAATTTCAGCTACCCTTTTACTTCATTCATTCTCCTTTAGTTAGCACTTAAGCCCAGTCAGAGTCACTTGAATACTAGACATGAGGCAGGAATACACCCTGGATGGAACATCAGTCCATTATACAAACCTTAGGGCCAATTTGCTGCAGTCATTCCAACACACATACAGGTTTTTGGGAGGTAGGAGGAAACTGGAGAACCCAGAGGAAATTCACATAGACATGATGAGGACATAGGAAACTCAACGAAGACAGTAAACTCAAGCTTAGGATCAGAACTAGGGACCCTGGAGTTGTGAGCTGAAAATGCTACCCAAATACCACTCACTACAGAACAAAATGTCCATGGGATGGAGTTGGACCTGACCCAGCTCATCCTACCAAAAATACAAGTGGTGGAGACAACTCAGTGGGTTTCATCTTGGACAAATATGTTTAATGTATGCGTTAGGGATTAGGATTAGTGTAATCTTATAGGAGGAGTTGGATCAGATCTAGCTCCGCCCACTGCACTTTTGGTTCTGCTGTGCTACCCACTGCAACACCAGACTGCCGCTCATTTTTTTCCACTTACCTCAAACATAATCTATCATCCAAGAAATTTTTGGTGTCCAGGTTTTTCACTGGAACTCAGAGGCCAATGAGGCTAACAAAGAAAGGGAAACTTTTAGCTACCTGTTTAAATCATCAAATCTAATTCATCAGAAATGTCTCAAGCAGACTTGCTTATGCACTTATATGAGCTGTCTCCTTCCTAAAAGGTAATGTCTAAATGAATTATTTAGCTAATACATGCTTATGTGCATGTACTTGGATTAAGATGGTTTTCATTTATGCTGATGTGCACTGCCAAAGTGACACCTTATTCCAAAGTTGTTGTTCAGACACTACACACCTCAAAATACAATTAACTTAGCTCATCAACCTCATCATGCTAGTTCTGCCATAACCCCCCAAAAATGGAAATAATGCAAAAATGATATTTGCCAATCTATATACCATTACAGATATCTCAAATTACATGTATCCCCGTGTGCAACCTGGGACCATACATGTTTTTTTTATAAGGTAAACACACAGACCTAGTTCCTCATCACATGATGCGACCGTTCATATCTGACAAACCCTACTTCCTGTGTGACACATGGCCACATCCTGTAAACGCCTGCCACTCTACTTGTTCCTAAATTAAAGCAGAAGTAAACAGGCAGAGCTCGAGTTCATTTAAATTGAGTGTCCGTGTTGGATTAGTAAGAAATCTGTTTGCGTTTGTTGCTGCACGTTGCACTAACGTGTGTCAGTGTATATTTGTTTTTGAATGGGTTTCAGAGGGAGAAGGAGAGATGGTGAAATGGTGAAGCAGAGCCAAGACTTACAGATTGCAACAGCAGAGAGGAAAGAAAAACAATAAAGAATTAAAAACGAATGGATGCTAATATGTGCCAGATTGAAGTTAATATGCATCATATGAAGTCTAATTGGCATCATGTGAAACATTCTGCTCAGTTCTCGTTGGTTATTTATGGGTTTTTTTTTCATCTTCCAGTGACATCACAAGCTTACAGTTCTGCTATTGGAGGGTTTTTTTCACTTCTCGTTTCTGGCCAACAAACTGTGTGCAGCCAGATACTGAAGATGGTTGCAACATGGTGGTCACAGGAGCTCCACACACAAGTGAGTTCCTGAAGTCATCTGGGAAGGAGTTTAATCTATGCAATAACACAAGCTGTTGTGCGTGCGTGTGTGTGTGTGTGTGTGTGTGTGTGTGTGTGTATGTGTGTATGTGTGTGTGTGTGTGTCTTTTGGCTTTTCCTCATGATGGCCTGTTTACTTTCATTCACCAAGCATCATGGACTTTTTACAGCCTCTAATCTCATTAG
Organism: Notoglanidium macrostoma; assembly: GCA_030068235.1. Classification (NCBI taxonomy): domain Eukaryota; kingdom Metazoa; phylum Chordata; class Actinopteri; order Siluriformes; family Auchenoglanididae; genus Notoglanidium; species Notoglanidium macrostoma. The sequence continues at coordinate 12,397,278 of JAQQZR010000004.1, forward strand.
TGGACAATCAAAGCATAGACACACACAGAAATACAGCAAGGCTTTTCTCCAAGGCTTTCAGAGAGAGAGAGAGAGAGAGAGAGAGAGAGAGAGAGAGAGAGAGAGAGAGAGAGAGAGAGAGAAAGACAGACAGACAGAGAGAAAGAAAGAGAGAGAGAGGAATGTGAAGGAAAGATGGAGATGAAAAGATTAATGCATTCTCCAGCTCTTTCCCATCTTCCACAGCGACACATAGGCTTACACTAGCCTGAGGATCTAGCTACAAATGATATTCAGTGTGATCTGTGCTCCTAATCTAAATAAATTATGTCTAACACAAACCTCCCACAGTACGTCTCTCCCCCCGCTTCCTCTCTGCGTTCATTCGGCTTGAAAAAAGAAAGAGGCAAATGGAAAAAAAAGAGGAACAGAAAAAAAAAAGCAATGTGTACTCGGGTGTGTAGACGAAATAAATATGGGGGGATTATTTCATAAATGCAATCTTTCCTTCCTTTTGTAAGACATTTGATTTCCTCAAATAAGCCCCAAGCCATCTGCCCACGTGTATATTGTCTTTAAAAAGCAGACTTGATGAGAATTGCTGTTCCGTGCTCGCTGCCAGAACAAGCAGAGTAAATTTTAAAAACGTAATTATGAGTGTGTGTATGAGTGCACTGGAAATAAAGGTTAACTGATAAGACAACCTTCTCGCTCTCAATGTCTCTCTCTCTTGCATACACACAAACGTGTAAATTATGCAAGACCAGAACAATCCGCCTGATTTCCTCGCTTTCACAGACGTCTGTGTTCTTTTATCAAGTGCAGGTGTAAATATATAAAAGAATGGAAATATATAATAGTGTGTACCAATGTTTTATCAGGAGGATAAAAGATTTCCTCTGTACTTATAATAATGAACTCAACCCAACTATAACATGCTGTAGATACAGCAAAAAGCACAGTGTGAATCTCTGAAACATACACAACTCAAATGTTTTGCTATTGAGCCTACATTTACTAAAGGCATTAAGATTCCCGCTTGACTATTATTTGGTAAAGATAAATAACATCTTTGTACACAAACAGCTTGTCATGAAGTGCTTTATTCCTATTATGCCACGGAGATTTGCCAACGATTTCAAATTTCAATTTATTAATGAATCACATCATGCTTCTTTTTCAATTGTTCCTCATTTTTTCCTCAATTTGGTGACCAGGCAATTCCCACCCCATTTGGCGCTCTCAAATCAAATGACAACATATGGTAAAATGAGCTGTTACTATAGAAACGGTAACCTATTAGACAAGCACATTAATATAAACCTGTCATTTGAATTATTGCTGGAACTACTGTCAGAGCTGGGGTTAGTGAAAAAAGTCAACATCTTCTGTCCGATCACATCTGAGAATTCATCAAGACTCTGATATAAGATGAAATATTACATGGGTCATTTGAATACTCGATGCTGATTGGTCAATTGCAGCAGTCCATTTCTGTATAACAGACCGTTGCCATGTATAACACACCATTGCTATGGACCACATCATCAGCTGAAGCAATAAAATCTTTTTTAAATCAATATTATGTGTCAAATTATTGATTTCCTTAGTAAGTAGCGGTATAATAAGTGGGATAATATACACGGAGCCAGCAATTATTGCAAAATAAACCCCTTCAGGGTGATCCAAGATCCTTCCTGTATCACCCTGTCAGTGTTTATTGTGCAATAATAACCAGCTCAATGTACATTATCCTTTACATAATATACTGTGTATAACTGAAAATAAATATTATATAAATGTTATAGCCTGCTTGCCTCCTTGATAACCACCCCACTTCCAGAGACCCTAAATTAAACATACCATATTATTAGGCACCATGGGCCGTGTTCATAAAGGAGTTTAACCACTACGAGTGTTGATATAAATACAAAATTGACAACAGACCTCCAAATTTCTACGCATTTAGTCATTGCTGAAACAGATGTCATTTTGAGTTAAATGTATGTTAAATAGTCCTTTGCTTTTTGGATACATTGTTTAATTATTTGACAGCATTTTTAACAGTAAAATATCATATGTGTCATAATTTTTGCATTTTATGTCACCTGATTTCTTAAAGTCTAAAGGTTTGAAATTCTTTTAAAGCTCAAGCAAATGAGAAGACCAGCTGTAAGAATCACCAATGTATCAAGCCTGAATACAGAGAACTTTACCTATAACTTAAGGGGTCCACTTGTGTCACCAATTCTGAATACCAATGTTACTATACTGCCAAAATATACAAGAGAATTAAAAAAAAAAGAATCCATTATTCATATGTGGATTTACACAACTAACCCACTGGCAAGAACCTGAGACATAACTGGCTTAGAAGGCAAGAAAGAAGGAATAGCGCAACACCTTACTCAAGGTTGCATTTGCATTGCCGAGTCTTCATTCAAGGTGTGTGAGTAAGGATGGAAATAGTAACCTTTTCTGTGCAAAGTTCAACCTAAAATTTGAGCAATTAATGTACACTGACTTAAATTTGATAATAATAGCATAATCATAAGAATAAAACAGGACACTGTATAAGTCATCAGTATATTGGTAGAGATTGGAATCTCTAAACAGCTCATGATTTGATTCGATTTCATATCAGATGCCTTGACGTGATTACAAACCAATTCCTTATGCATACTGAGGCTTTCTGAATTAGATTTTCATTGCCTTCATTATAATTTTATGATTCTGTTATTTTTAAAACATCATTTAAATCCATCACAAAAACCATAAAGATTAATGTATCTTATAGTATTTATTGTTCACCTATATCATTGTGGCATGCTGTCAAAACTCCTTGCCACCTCATATTAAACATTTCTTAAACTACATCTCAAACTAGTGTGACAGTGTATTAGGTCCTGTGTAGGTAAAAACAAAATGGATAAGGGGGGGCGGGTACAATTCAGAGGAAAAACTCTGCAAATTTCTGAGATTTAAGTTGTACATTTGTGAGGAAAAACTCAGATATTCTCGGAGACTGTAAAGTCATAAATTTGCAATAAAAAAGTCACAAATTTGCAAGAAAAAAAGTTTAAAAATTGCAATTAAAAAGTCACAAATTTGCAAGAACAAAACAAAAAAAAAAATAGTGTTTTTGGTCAAGGAACCACATTGCATCATTTTGCAAGATTGGATCAATGTCATCACACCACAACAACACCACCGGTGAACATTCCATTCGACAGTTAGTGAGCTGTGAAGCAAATTCTGACAGTATGTTGCTATAGTAAGCAAAATTCCTTTCTGTAGGTAGCCACTGTGTTCAGTTCCAAAGGAACTTCCCAGTGTGCAGGGAGGTAGAGAACATAGGTATATCACCAGACGTTGTTCCTTCCCAAGAGTGGTGGCACCAGGTCATGCCCCCGAAACGCACAGAAGCTCGAAGCTATCAAGCTGGGAAGCACTGGGCATTTGGCCTTATAGCATTGTTCTTTGTCAGAAAAAGCACTGGCTTCATCCGTGTGCTTAATAACAAAATGCTGCTTGTTGGTTTTGTTTCTATGACAACAATATCTTGAAAACATATCACCACTAATAGCCATATGATTGGTTGACTGAAAAGTAGTTGGCTTTTTGGCACTGATGACACCAACATCTTTCCCAAAAGTTCAGATATTTTCAACTTGGCGCACTCTGAACGGCCACGCAAAAAGGTGGAGCACTCTGAAAAAAAGGTGCTGGCTTCAATGTTTTTCACTAGGCGGTGGCACGTGGTGCCATGTGCTCACTCCTCATTCTGAACAATTGGAAAAAGATGCTGGAGTTCAAAAAAAAAAAAATGCTACGTGGACATGCACCCTTAAGTAGCTTTAGCTAATACAACTAGCTAACAAACTTAGGTCTGTCAAAGTGCTGCAGTCAACAAAATACGTCTCATTCAAATCCGTCACCTATGTCGTGTCCACTGCTCATTCAGATGGTGTGAAATAAAAAATGTAACAACCCGAACAGTGTTAAATATTCTTCATTGTCCATTGTTTCTTCAAACCTTTAGTAAAGTTTATGCTAGCTAATGAGATAGGAGATGCTAACAAGCACAAGAGATCAGAGCACTGAAGTGCATGAGCAATTTAATCAAAGATGCATAAAAAAGTTAAAATGAATTACACACAGTCCAAAGAAGTGTCATCAGATTTATTTCAAAAGGGTCTACAGCATGCAGAATTACTTTGAACAATGTTGTTTACATTAGCATGCTAAATACATCCGACTGCTGTAATCAAGGCACGACCCCTGTCTGCTGTTAATAATGTTGCAGATGTTCCAAATGAAACTGTTTGAGTGATCGAGTGCCCTATGAAGATCCCTTGGATTCTAAGGGGCTACAGCTTAGGGATCCTTGCTTCCAGAAAGCAACCACTGGTAGCATTGTGGTGTTATGACATTAATCCAACCTTGAAAAGCTAAGCGATGTGGGTCCTTGATAAAAAAAAAAAAACACTGTTTGTCTGAGTTTTATTTTAAAAATGTGATTTTTTGTTTTTCTTGCAAACTTGACTTTACCATATCAGAAAATATCCAAGTTTTCTCATAAATTTAAGAGATTTTTTCTCAGAATATTAACCTCCTCCATATATATATTTTTTGCATACAACAGCCCTAATACACTATCATAAATTCAGATTCACATAATGAGGTCCATTTTTCATAGAGGAAGAATTTGTCATAATAGTTGTAAATGAAACAGCACAATTTGGAAGGCCTACAGCAAAGTTCGAATATAAAATAATTTCTATATGATTAGCACATTGGAAGCCCTGATCATATGAATGATATGAATTCATATGGATATGAATAAGGTTTTGCACTAAAATAGGATGCATAATAATGCTATTCCCAGTTTAATCGAATGAGCTAATATGCTAGTTAGTATGACTTCTTCATACTATCTTCAGTCTCATTAGTCTTGCCAGCCATTTTGGCTGACCTTTTGAGTAAAGCATTCCAGGTGTGTGAGTGTGTATGCAAACTTTTGACTCACAGGACACAAAAATTGACTAGCAGTGTTTGTTCCCATTTTCAGTTACTAACACAATGGTACAAGAAGGTGCAAAGTTACAGGGTCAAATTTTGCAAAGTAAATCAGGAAACCAAGAATGAAAGAATGAGACATGATCTACTGTATATTGGAAACTTGTGAACTACATGCGGAAATGAGAAAAGGGCAAGACTCTTTTATAAAAGAGTTACAGAAAGAGTTGCTCTGTGGCCCTTTAACAAAGCGTCCAACTGTACAGGCAGGAAGTAGAGGGTTTTTTTTTCACTTCCTGTTTTGGTGAGTGACTCATTTCAACCCATAAAGCACATCTTCTGTCATGTCAGGATAGTATCTGAGCTCCCTCTCTCCAGCAGTCATGCAAACACAAAAGTGACTTTTGTGGCTACGAGTGACTGATGCCTTCATATGGATGCATGATGGTGAACATCTGTGGCGTCTTCCACATACAATATCCAAAATATTTTTCAAAAGCATGAAATCCAGATGGTAGAAATCAATCTATTATTGTATCTTCTATATAGCATGCGACTGTCTAGCTGACAAAGGTGTGATGTGTGAAATTTTCATTTCAACAATAGAACATGCGATTCTGCAAATCTTTTTTCGTTTCAGCTGCTGACTGGATTCAGTCTGATTTACCTGGTAAAATGATACTTAAAAATAAAGCCAGGCTGTTAGACAAAAGCAGCATGTCATGAAGATGACCCCATGATAAATCTGCTAATCGCATCGTGAAAGTTTCAATAAATCACCTGAAGATCACCAAAATAACCAAGTACTTTAGACTAACACTAGATGGGCTGAGCAATTGATCAAAAATCACACTGTGGTGACATCTTCCTAATTTTCAACAACCATGGCTTGCACAAACATGTTTTATTATCTAAGAATGACCACCAGAACTACATTTACAGAGTTCCAGGATGTTCTGAGCATATTGAACTGGACCCTTCATGAATCATCAAAAGGAGGGTGTTGATACCACTTGACAGACTTAAGCTAAAGCTGCTAGTCTTATGTTGTGCATCATTTGAAGAGTGGACTGCATGTGTGTGTTTGTGTGTGTGTGTGTGTGTGTGTGTGTGTGTGTGTTCACTGAGTTGCTCTTTACCAGTGCAATGCACTTCCAGACCACTAATACTGTTTGTCACTGCTGTCTTGAGAATGACCTGAACTAAAGTGGTCCTAAAGTAGATCCTTTCCAGTAATGTACAGGGTAGAAAGGGGCTCATAAATAGCGGAAAGCAACAGAAGCACTACAGTCAAGAAGTATAGACCTAAAAAGTGTACTCATGTGGCAAAACAACCACATAAAATGACTTAAAGGTACAGCTACAAGGTACCTAATAAACTGCTAACTCAGTGCATGGTCAAAGTGGCTCAGAGAGCTATAATGAGTCAGCACTAGCATCCCCATGTTGACTTTGTAAATAGCTGAAATCTTTTGTTTCAAACAAAAGCAATACTAAGTACTAAATTTTTTTCACGACATTCTTTAATATGTTTACTGCTCCAGTGGTGCAACAGAAAAATGTTAACAATATCAAACACATTCTACACTAGCCAATTGTAGGCATCTGTGATCTCATGTATATGAAGGATGGCAGACAGAGCTTTCCTTCAAGGATGATACGTTGCCCTGTGATGCAGCAAGAACAACGTTTGGCCTCACATGTCTCGGAAACATGTACTAGCCGACAGATTTGCTAGTTGGTAGCTATTGTATGATAGAGAGCAGGCTAGTGGATGGGTTTTGGCTAGTGTACAAATTATGGAGAAAATGGTAAAAAAAATTCCAATAGAAATCTGCATAGCGTTAATCAGTATACTTTGGTTTGTCAACTTTGCACTGTTATGAATTTTTATTCTATATTCCGGACTTATGCACTAAATGAAGTGTTTCAACTGATGCAGTCGAGCCTTAGCCTGATTGGCCATTTGATACTGTTACATTAGTGGTACAGTCGCTGTACATTTTACCAGTAATGTAAAGAAAAAATAAACCATTGCTAGCTTGCTGCTAACTGAACACTGCACATAAACCTACACCTATTTTCTAAGCTTGATCAAAGGATTGAATGCAGAGGCTTCACCTTACTAACAGCAAAGAAAGAATCAAGCCTACCTCTAGCATCTCAATTTCTAATCTGTAAAGAGTATACTGTATACTGTATGTTGACACAACATTGCTTTACAATGACCAAATGAGCAAGCGTGAAAAGAAAATATTCTTAGTTGGCATATTTCATTATCAACATCTACACAGAATATGAAATCAAAACCTTCATCCATCAGTTAGCTGGCCTGAGACAGATGGCTAGTTTATATGCTATGAATGGCTTAACATTACTGAGTCAACAATGGCTTTACGTCATCTAAGGCCCTGTTTTTTGCAAATCACTCAGGCTTATGACATGCTACAAGACAATCCTGAAGACATCATGTAGATAGCCTGTCACTTAGCTGTAATTACCTGAGAGATATCTGCATAATTATGTGTAAACACACTGAAGGTCTTCTGGATTCCTCAGACATCCAATTACTCTACAGTGTTGCCATACTTTGTAAAAGTGAAATTTTGTCTTGATATATATGGTAGTCAACATTTGGTGTCTCTGATGGACTGGCGTACCCACATGGGTGTGCTACCGCCTCAGGCCCAGTGCTCCCGAGATCCACCATGATTCTGACAAGGATAAACTGAAAGAGAGCTAGTGTGAACATTCTGCATTTAGATCTTGAAGGTTGTATGTTGAAATCCCATAAAGCCCAAACAGTCAATGTTTAACCCATGAATGCTCAACCACTCAATTGGTAAACTTTGAAAAATAGAGGATCACACTTATTATTTAACACAGAAAAAGCAAGGGAGTATGAATGAAAGTACTTGGTAGTATGCTACGGGCACCTGACGGCTACCGTACATTCTAATACACACTTGGAAAGGGATGGGTAAGGGGGTATTCAAGTGGTTAAATCCTACATAGTGGACCTTTAAACAAAAAATACTTTCTACTTTACCTAAATTTAAGAGTTAATACTTTTCGACTTTAACCGGAGTGAATAATTTGAAGCGCTACATCAACTTTTATCAGAATATTTATTTAGATTAGTAGTTGCACTTTTACTTGAATGAAGAATTTGGGTACATTTATCAGCTCTGGTCACAATACACAGGAAATAAACTTTCATGCCTTTGTGAAACTTTGTGAAAAATTTGACAGGATTCTCGAAATCAGGTGATCCACAGATCACCAAGACATCCCAACTAGAGTAGCCTTAAGAGTAGTCTTGTTTTATATAATTGGCTCACTAGGGGCATCAGTCAGTTAAATGAATAACAAAAATTTGTGATGGTGTAGGAATTAAAGGACCTTTCCATTTGTACATATCATGCATTGATCATGGGGGTGATTATGAAACATAATGGATAATACAGGTGATGTACCTGAACTTAAATATTTCAGATTGAATTCAAATTTAAAGCTAATGTGAGTTTACCTGCAACAATTTGGCCAAAATCGAAATTCATGATTAACTCAGTCAGTCAGCCATGATCATTTATTTGTGGTAATAAATACCACAATGTGTTACATCCTGAGGCAGATTTAGTGACTGAAGCAATGTTATTTGGTAGCATTATTTGGTGCTGACAGAGACGTAGGAGCTGGGTATCATACAGGAAGCTGAAACATTTAATACACATAAACATGAGTGTGGATACGCATAAGCATATATACACACACACACACACACACACACACACACACACACACACACACACACACACACACACACACACACACAAACCACTTTTGCCACGAGACATCCAAGGGCTCAAGGCCCCAGGTCAAAAAGCAATAACAACAATCTCCTACCTGTCAAAATAATTCCCTAATATATAATATATATATATATATGTGTATATATATATAAATAATCGTTTCAGCATGTCTCCTGCTGAGATGACTGCTGATGAAATGTAACATTGCCTATAATGCCACAGCTTAGAGTGGGTCAAATGTCCAGTGTGTGTGTGTGTGTGTGTGTGTGTGTGTGTGTGTGTGTATTATTGTATAGGTTCAGCATTTCTGTATTTCTCTTCAGGACATTTTTACAGACACCCAGCATTTCATTTCAGCATGTTTACCAGCCTTGCCAGAGCCTGATCCACACATAGCCAGTGAAAGAGAGGAAAAGGAATAGAGAGAGAGGGAGAGAGGAAAAGGGGAGAGCAAAATCTGGAGTCCTTTTGTGTCTGACAAATGCCAGGAAAGAAACAACTGAAGGAAAAAAGTCAAATTAAGTGTTGAGTGATCACATGTGTGTTCATATGTCTATACTGGACCTTGACTCTTCACTTGGATAACATGTTCATTCCAACTGCAGTCCCTTTCACCAGATGCTTTGTTCTGTGCCATTGCTACAATGGTCAAGGCAAGTCAGGGTTCAATAAAACTGGGCCTTCTTTTAAAAAAATATACACATTTCTTTCTTTAAAAGTAGTCAAATCAAATTAGATAGCCTGGATTAAGGACAGGCAAAAGCAGTCAACTTGGAAAAAAACGAACAAAGAAAGCAATAAAAAAGCCAACAACAGCAGAAAATTTTTAATTAGTATTAAAGGGAAAAAAATGACTTAACCTGATTGTGAGAGCCACATGGAAAGGCACTTAAAGTTTTTATTGCTGACTCCTTTTATTTAATGTTTGGTCATTTTTAACTTTGATTCTATCTTTTACTTTAAGTTTTTTCTTTTTATTTCAAGTGAATAATTTTTATTTATAATTTATAATTTATTTGAGGTGGTGCAGTGGTTAGCACTGTCGCCTCACAGCAAGAAGGTCCTGGGGTCGATCCCCAGGTCACCCAGGGTGCCTTTCTCTGTGGAGTTTGCATGTTCTCCCCGTGCATGCGTGGGTTTCCTCCCACAGTCCAAAGACATGCAGATTAGGTCAACTG
>JAQQZR010000004.1:12417196-12432321 GCA_030068235.1 Notoglanidium macrostoma
CATTCACACCTATGGGCAATTTAGAGTAGCCAGTTGGCCTAATCTGCATGTCTTTGGACTGTGGGAGGAAACCGGAGTACCCGGAGGAAACCCATGCATGCACAGGGAGAACATGCAAACTCTGCACAGAAAGGCACCCTGGGTGATCCGGGGATCGAACCCAGAACCTTCTTGCTGTGAGGCGACAGTGCTAACCACTGCACCATAATTAATATTATTATTACTATATTATTATTATTCCCAGACCTCTGGTGTAATATCTGTTCTAGATGCAACCCAGCACAAAGCAAAGCAAGTGTCTTTGCTAGTTTGAGATCACCGCAGTTGTCATTTTCCAATGCCCACATTGTTTAAGTAGCAAATGCACTTGCACCCATCTGAGCACCCATGGGTGTGTTGGTCTTAAAATGAGTTTTAGTCACTCAGATGCATTGTTGCGCATTCCTGGCTCGAGCCAGGGGAAAGCAAATGTGCGACTGACCAACAAAAACCTGGACTGAACAAAAAATGGCACAGAATTTCATTGTTATTTTAAGGGTGTATTATCAACATAGTAATATATGCCTACATAGGCAGGTGCACAACATGCATACTCTGCTTGTTACACACACAGAAATGCACAGCAGCAGCGCAAAACATGCAAAAGATTATTATTTTATTATTGGTGGAATCTTGCTGTTGCTGTAGATGGGCTGTTTCCTCTGCAGAGAAGTGTTTTTTCCTACTACCTGGCAAATCTGCCATTATCATAGAAGTCTGCCAAGGTGCAAGTGCACCTGGCTCTTAAAGGGGATGGGAGATGACACTCTGATTGGTTTACTGCATGTTGTATAACATGCAAAACACATTCATGATTGAGTAAGAGGCCAAGTACAACCCTTTTGAACCATCACCTGGCGCTGTGACCATTTTGTCAGCCGTTAAACTAGCAAACATGGATTAGGACACACCTTTAGGGTACTTGCTCCATGCGCTTCAGACCGTGCACTTAGATCACATAGACTTGGTTTACAATCTTCTGCAGTGTTGATCATCATTGAATGAAACAGAATGAACGCTTCATAGGCAGCCTTGACTAGCCAATGTTCATAGACTGTGAATAGATTTGATTTACACTCTGACAGAAAAAAGACTCAATACAGTGAGTTGGAGGGAAATGACCTTTTAACTGTAGATCTATATGCTCTCTGAGAATAATTAAAATTAAGTGTAAAAACAGGTATAGGACAGCTCTATTGTACTCCCTGGTTGTACAATGTTCATTCTGGCATATTATGACTGACATCAGATAAGATTAGCATTAATGGCAATAATGGCTACATGCTATCATGATGATGATGCAGCTGCGGCTGATGATTATTCTTATTGCACGTGTTTAATAAACTGAAGTGTGTAACCTGTGACTGAAGATTACCTAGCATAGATAATATAAAACATGTTTGAGTGATGGAACAGTAATGCATATTGTATGTTCTAATATATTTTAATATTGTTAAATATTTAAAAATGAATAGTTAATGTAATATATTTTGTTATGGAACAACTTCAGATTACAAAAAAATATCTTGGCTTTTAAATTTTAGATCTCTGGAATATATTCAGAAAATACAATTTATGGGAAAAAAACATGTGTGATCATAATGCGATCTTAATAGGCTCATAATGTCTTTCTCTGCTGAGTCTATTACCATTTATTAGCTATTTAATGAGATTATGAGATTGCCTAATAAGAAACAGGCAGATGAAACCTTATAAAATCCAAACAGCATTTGATATTAAAAATCTCAGAATAATAATAGTAATAATAATTATTGTCTGTATTTGACTAGAGTTGAAACATTTACTACATTGTCTCAGAATTTCAATAATATTAGTTTGAAGCAATGTTAAAGTTTAGGCTTTGTTGAGCTGTAAAAAAAAATCTTAGTTTTGTTTGGTTTGAATGTCAAACCTTGAAGTGTTATATCGCAAAACAGCTTTTCACTCAGATAATACCAAGGTCATGAAATATCCAGTACAGTTAACAAATGCAGAAGGTGGTTAGCTTGTACCAATACATGCAATTCCAATTAAAAAACACATTATCAGAGAATTATATCTACACTTCGGGGCAGAAGGGACCATCTTACATGGTGCATATGAGCAGAAATATTACCACTATTGAAGTAAACTCTGTCTGAGGTACCTTCAGCCTGATGTCTGGAGTAACATTACTTCTCTCATGGCTTTCATGGTCCTACAACACTATTGGACATGGACATGATGTAAAGGTGTTGCAACTATGAACTGAAGTTTGAAGAGGATGGACTATGCAATGTAACTATACTATGCATTTACAGTTATACATTTATAATTTTTCTTGATTGTTTTATGCTTTTTTAAATGGGACTGATTTTATATATATATATATATATATATATATATATATATATATATTTTTTTTTTCTGGTTTCAATCCTGTAACATAATGAAATCAGTAAAAAAAAACCCAGTTACTTAAAAAGAATGTCCACCGACTTATGACATTCAGATGTAAATTCACTTGTTAAGAAACAGGTACCATGTTTGAAGTTTGTCAAAGCCATGCAATATTTATTAGTCCATAAAATCTATAAATTCAGCTACACAGCAGCTCAATCAGACCCCACTGGGTTTAGTCCTGTTTTCATCACCCCATCACACACATTAGCTGAATAAACACAATCCTCCCATCACTCCCAGAGTTGCAGTTAGGATGATTACACCGTTCTGTCCTATTAACCTCCCCTTCTCTGTGGAGCAATTGCTGTGTGATCTATGGTGTAATATCAGTTAGTTAGACGAGCGGTTATTGTTGTCAATAGCGTTACTATTGCAGTCGCTATCAAACCGAAATTTAATTCTGAGTGTAATGGGTGAGAAGTTGCAGGGATAAATCAAGTCATCATTGAGTGAAGAATGAAATTCTGCAATTTATATGAAAGAAGGTATTTTAATTATAGGCTATAGATATTCTTTCTTGTGGAGTGATGTAGGTTCCAAGGAAGTTACAGTATGAGACTTTGGACATGTCATATGAATATATGATGTATTATACGGCACACTATAATTCCAAATCATGTTTCTGTTTTTGATTTTTTTTGCCCTTTCACAGACCTTTCACAGTTCCATTGTTTGAGATACTGTTTGTCTACTACTGCTACTGACTTGCAACAAGCTTCCAGACTTCAGACCACTTTTTTGTCCTGCTTCTTCTCCCACAGTTATCCCACAAGATATTGACTCCTAACTAGCTTCAACTCGTCCATCCTGTGCCGAAGTAGTGTGCTTGTATACAGCTTTTGTAAAGACGCACTCGTTCTCTCATTTTCCTGTTTTCTTTCCCACTAAATTGAATGGAGATTTGGAATCTTCCTGCTTGGCCATACTTTATCAGAGAGCCACCAAACTTCATTTCATGGCTATGACCAACTCACCCAACACACACATCCATCCATCATGAGCCATACTCATCTTTTTTTGTACTGCAGAGCAATCACTTGCAGAGATCCTTCCAATATCCTTGCGGAAATGCATCTCTAGTTATTTTAAATTTCCTAATACTAGCATACCATCACATATCTAATTACAACCCATTTAATAATGTTATTTTTTATTCTTGTACCTACTTTTTTTACTTTTTAAAAGTATATATATATTTTTATTGTTATTTTTTATTCTTGTCCCCACTTTTGTTTTTATATTTATACTTTTCTATATGTTTTTTGTAAAGTTGGGGGGAACACAAGCATAAGAATTTCATTAGAGGTAATCATGCTACATTATTATCTGTATATGACAATAAAACTTGAAACTTGAAAACTTGAAACATGAAACCCAATATTGTAGTTTTTGCTAGTACAATATGGTATAAGTTTATGGTTTAAGTAAAAGTACATACATTAAAATTATTTATGAATATAAATTATTATTGAAAAGATATCTTTGGCTTGCAGATTTTCTGTTACTATCCAATGATGTATGGTGGCCCGGCGAAACATGTTTCTGTTTTGACCAAATTTGTTTTTTCCTTCCTATAACATAATTTCACACATGTAAATGTTTTTACTAAACAGATGCAGCTGTACAAACGGTCAAGTCTCCATAAACATATGTTAAGCAATAGCTTGCTAACTAAGTGCTCTTTTCAGTCACACAGAGACTGATGTGAATGATGATATTATCAGAATGATAAATTGATTTCTACTGTAAACATTTTATTTTGTGATAAAGTGTTACTAATAGATTGGGTTTACAAATGTGGGGGCAGGCAGGGTGTCTAGTAATCAATTCTCTACTAATATAGAGTTATCTAGGACTCCAAATCCAATATCATGTAAATATAATGAATTATAAAAATCTACTTTTAGTGCATTAATAGTAAACATAGAATGACTACTGGATGCACAAAATTTCTGAACTCTGTTTGTCAACAGATGTAAATAGACATACGTTTCATGGTCATATTTCTAATTTGCATATTGTATTAATTTTATATTACATTCAATGGAATTTAAATGATTAAATAGCAGTCACTTTTAGACAGATATGCTTTTATTGTGGTTGAGAAAAAGAAAAGGAAAGAAACGAAAAGATAAGAAAAACAATTAAAAGCAATGAAAAGAAAAGAATATTCACTTCAGAAAAAATCTTGTAAATGAAAGTGTAAATACCTTGAATATAGTGAAATTTATTTAGAATTTTATATTATAAAATAAGAATAAACCAAATCTAAGATTATTAAACCCATTTCTAGATATTTGTACTCATTTCAAGAAATAGTCTTCTTCTATTGGATGATAATTTAACTAACAGTTATGCAGCATCTATTTCAAGTCTGAAGCAGACTTATATACCAATAGAATAAGAACATTTTTAGCTTGAAAGATATAAAAATGTCTAAAAATAACTTTAATAATAATTTATACTTGGTTTACTGTAATCCTATAATAGGAAATATTACATAAATGGCTATACTTAAGATGTTTTACTTGCTAAGATGATTTTTTTGCAGTGTTTAAATGTCCTTCATATATTAGAACTCTTCATGTATGAATCTTTATAAAACTGTGTAACAACACTGGTTACGAGAAAAATTATTGTTGCCAGTAGGTTGAATGCCAGTGGGCCAATAGGTTAAATATTAGCAAGATATACTGTAAAGTGTAACGTTAGAGGTGGTAAATGCTGAATGATGGGCATATTTTAGCTTGTACTATGGTATCTTAAAAACAGTGAGCAGTCATGGATAACAATTTGAGGTTCATCTAGAAAATCCTATTCAGATTAATACTGGTGTTGCATAACATTATTGATATATCCATTTCAGTTTTTCTCACCACATTATGCTGTTACACTGGCATATTTTCACACCTCTGAAGTGGGTCAAAAGGTCATGAATTCAATACCAGCTGACATCTATTTTTATTGTGTCCTTTTCCCCCGTTGGTATGCCATCTCTGTAATCTGTTAATCTAAGGCGCATTTGGACAAAAGCATCAGCTAAATGCAAATTTCAGTCTGATCAAATTGAAATTAACTCATGACAGGCATCAGCTGCAGGATGTCTCTTCTAAAAATGGACTTTGAAAAGGTCCGGCTTATTGGAAGCCCACACATGGACATGCCATTAATGAATGAGTAAGAAGAGTGTGTGGGGGTGAGCACTTCTGCGCAATGCTCTTCAGACGTGCTTCAGGCTGACGAACAAAGTTATGACCATGAGTCACACACACACTTGTCACGTTAATGCACACTACACCAGCATACTGTTCACAGTTAACTTCAAAGTACCAAAGCAAAAAGGCACCTTTGCTCTTTTTCACCCTCTTTTACATTCCCTTGTTTGGGTATTGCAATTTCTCTTCCGCCTTCAGCTGTATCTTTTTAATCCCCCCCCCCCCCCCTTCCTGTGATGTTCCGCTACCACAGACATTATTGAGCAAATCCAGGTCCTGTGTAGGTCAATTCTATATTCGGACATTTATATACAGTATGTATGTATGTGTGTGTATATATATATGTTCATTGAAAGAAGAAGGATATAAAAAAAATCTAATACTGAGAGGTAACTTTAGCACTATGAGCACTGAGATGTAGCTAAGTGCAGCACTGTCCTAGTTCTGTCTTCACCTGTATTTTAGCTTATAAATTACATTTGGCCACTGCATTGTGCTGCTAGCCTGTAAATTCACATACACCCTGACCTTCACAAACACTCACATATCACTCAAAGAGCAATATGGTAGCAGTCAAGTTAATGAGAAGGTGTTTCATGAATGAATATGCATTTGTTTGTGTGTGTTTGTGTGTGTGTGTGTGTGTGTGTGTGTGTGTCGAGGAGAGAGAAAAGTTTGTTTACATATCAACCAAGACAGCACTGATTGCAACCTTAGTTTGGTAGTGTCATATGAATGCATTTGCATGTGTTTGTATGTGAGTGATGGTGTGTTAGTGAGTTTCTATCCTGACCGCATGGGCTGTAAAAGATGTCACCATTGTTACCAAACAATATTCAAGTCAAAAAGTCTAATGCCAAATTAAACTGAGATCAAATAGAGAGAGAAATTGATAGATTGAGAGAGAGAGAGCGAGAACACTTATATACAGGTAAAGATGGCACTTTATTCTTGGTAAAAGTTACAAAATAAATGCTGAAGCTAGTTCATAAGGCATTGTGGAAGTCTCACAAACATCACTCACTCATTTTCTATAGCATTTAATCCATTGCCATTGAGATCATGGGGAATCTGGAGCCAATCCAGGCGCGAGGCAGGGTACCCCCTGGATTATCAATCCATCGAAGGATCAATACAGAGATGAACATCCATTCACACCTATGGCCAATTTAGAATAGCCAATCAACATGTCTTTGGACTGAGGAAACCCATGAGAACATGCAAACTTCACACAGAAAGGCCCCCTGGGGAACAAACTTGGGACCTTCTAGCTGTGAGGTGACAGTGCTAAACACTGGACCATTGTGCTACCCATTAACAAACTGCAATGCCACAAAAACATGGTAGTTAAACTAATGGATATGAATGTTGGCTAGCTAGGTTTTAGCCCTTACATAACTATGTTTACCTATACCTTAAGATATACAGAGCTACTGGAAAGGCTGACGTCACTTCAGCGCCATCTTGGAATATGTATATGTAAGATATGTATAACTCTTTAAAATTTACTTTTATTTCCTTAATTATGGCTTAATATAACATGTTAATACATCTGTTCTTATAATAACTACCCAGCAAAAGTCTCAGAGTTGATATTCCAATGTTAACCAAATGTGTTAAATATAGAGTTGAATTGACACTGTAAAATATGGTTTAACACTAAAGGAATCAATTGCGTAAGAGAGTTGGTGTCACTGAGAAGTGTTGGAGACTCAACTCCTACGGAGTTATGAAACCATGCTCTGGTGTTACGCAGAGTTAATTTTTAACTCTGCTTCTGAGTTATATTATTAGCACTATAGAAGATATTAAATTAACACCGCAAAGATAGGGTCAAACTAAACACCAGCATTAGAAATCGAAATGAACTCTCCCACATTTGATTTAATTATATAGAATTTGCAGTGTAGATGCCTGTATTAAGTACAGTTAGATACTCTATTCATACTTTATTTAACATAACGTTGGGGATTTCACATTGATTCTATCTATGCTTTTATTTTTGTTTTCAAGCTGACTATTTAAATTACTTAAACTTTTCGAAGTTGACTTTTTAATGTAGATAACTTGTAATTAAGGCTTACTGTTTTTAATTACCTTTTACTTAAATTTGAGTAAGCATATTTACATATTTCCTATGTAAATGCAATGCTTTGTCAAGATTTGGGGTAATTCTTTTATTAATTTATTCTTTTCAATAAACACTTTATCCTAAAGGGAGCCATGCATGCATAGTGTACATTAAACAGCTAAAATTTCCTGCTTGGAATCTTGAAGATGGATAAGTTGCCCAGCTCTCTGCAGACTTCCTGGCAATCAAGCTGATGCTAGCTAATTGCAAGTGCTGGCTACAAATACAGAAAAGTTCTCCTCCAAGCATGTTCAGCAGGTCAAAGATTGTCAAATTTAAATGAAAAAAGAAGGAACTACCCAATTAAAACCATTTCTACTTACTCTTTATTTTATTGCAATCTAGTATTGTATAACATACAGTATATAACAAATCTTTGTGGTTACATACTGTATATGTATCTAGCATGTGGTTTTATCAGCCCTGTTATTTCACTTTATATTGTGCAATAGGGCAGAGTCTAATGAATAAAAACTCCACATGGTTGCACATAGTGAATAAACTTATCTTGATCTTGTAATAAATGGATAAGGGCAATTCCAACGTTATGAATGTGACATTTAGACTCATATCGACTTGCAAAGTGTCTCATTAGCTGCACTAGCTGAGCATCAGTGAAAGAGTTTTTGCATCTTGTAAATAACATTTCTAAAAGAACACAGATAAATTCAAAAATATGATATTCATTTACACATTGCAGATATATTACCAGAGACTATCAGACTGGAAAATCCAGGATGTGCTTTAGGTTATGGCTGAGATATTTTAGGTTTATGGATTTTACGCGAGGAAACATTCCTTTACAGATTATTGAACAATCAAGAATGAAGAAAATAGGAATACCCTCAGCATATTGATGACATTAACTACAAAAAATGGCCTATTGATCCCTCTTTTGAAACAGTGCTATGAGGTTTGGTGAAACAAGCTACTCTGCGTGGGAGAGTTCCTCATATTCTATGGATAAATTGTACAATTTCCTAAAAAAAATCAATCTCTGCTCTGTCAAACATCTAATTAAATGGGCAATTAAATTTTTTCCTTTTCTCACATATTTTCTCAAGGTAAGACTGATATTTACCCAAAATTAAATAAATGTAACTGGTTCTATGTACATCTTTCCCAACTCAAAAACCAGTCTATATTAATGATGTTACTTATATTGCAATGTTAAAGTTGGAGAAGTCATTTCAGTAGACAAACAACTTCTAATTTGCCAGTGATTAAAGTAACCTTTAAATATTAGGCGATGTTTTTATTCTTGAGAGGAACTGCATAACCTTTTCTGATATCACAAACTGATATTTGAAGATGGATGAATGCAATTGCTTTGTCTTCAATAAACAAAGTTCACACAGTCCTCTTTGTAAATCTCCGCTGTCTGAAGTTTGCTTGCCTTTACAAAGACAAACACTAATTCACACAGTTAAGAAAAAAATCAACATAAATATGAAGTTTAAACACACACACACACACACACACACACATACACACACACACACATACACACACAAAACATGATCATACAGACAAACATTAATGTGTGTGTTGGTGTATGTATGTGTGTGTGTGCGTGTGTGTGTGTTTGTGTGTGTGTGGGGGTTGCAGGTTTACTTCCTGCTTCCTTTCTTCTGTGTGTGAGGATCCAAACAGGAGTAGGTGACCCAGAAAGAAAAAAGTAGAAAGAAAGCAGTATATTTATAGATATTAGGATAATGATGAGAATCCCACAGAGCCACACACACACACACACACACACACACACACACACACCATAGCACTCATTGCATGCTTTTATAACATGAATGAGAGGCTGACAGCATGTGCTTATGTTTTTTGGGAGCTCTATCAAAGTTATAACACAGTTAATCTTCTACACAGTTTTGTTCTAATACCTTTCACTTGTCCATTAACTCCCATAAAATGAACATAATCTGCTTGTTAGAAGTATCTAAAAGGTAATGCATACTGTAATAGTGAAGTAGATATAATGATACATTCAGTATATTTCTACTGCTTAGGTTTATGGTAGGGCTGGGCGATCAATCGAATTTCAGTTACAATTTAGGATTCCGACAATTATGAAAACAAGACAAAAGAGATAAAACAATAATTGTGCCGCATTCTGTTAAGCAATAATGATCTCGATTGGCCTTGTGTTATAAATCCAGCACATCCTTTTGTTTTACAGCAGTACAGACTCTCAGCAATCTTTTAAAATTAACACAAAAATTAACCCAAAAAAAGCTGCTAAGTAAATATTCATGCCAGACATTGTGCTGCTTTCTCAAAGTCAAGCTACTCAGTTTCTGCCCTTACCTCTGTTAGACATCAGGCTGCATCAAGAGGCTGAGCCAAGATGCTGGAAATATCCAGCCTTCAAACTCCAATAATCCTACTGGGTTTTTTGATCTGACTATTGGAGGACAGGTAAGACCTGTAACTTATCCCCTTATGTAGCTAATGCTAGTCCACGAGGCTAGCTAACTAAAAGATCGTGATGAGGAACTGTACAGTTGATGCTGTCACTACTGGGTTTCTTAAAAAAAAGGCAGCTAATAGTTAAAACCTTGTTTGAAAATTCACTCATGAGAGCTAGAGTTTCCTGGATGGCTCTGTTTCATGACAGTCTTGGTGCAAGGCGCTCTCATGCGGGAAGTGATGCTAGTATTTGCTTGCTATGCAGCTGGCTAACTTAACAAAATTAATTAGCTTAGGTTTAATAGTTAGTATGCCATTTCCTGACAATGAGTAATGGTATTAAATAATGGTAATCTCAATGCTGGACCAAAAAAGCATGATTATGTTTTTTTATGTTTCAATTCAGCAGCCCTAGTTTGTGAACAGTTATATAAAGAAAATCTGAAGTAATTAAAGATGGCTTTCAGTTAATATCAAGCATTTATACCACAGCACAGATCTTGAATCTGAAGGTGGGTTTTTTGTATACCTTTCTATAACAGCACTGCTCTGACAGTAGTTAATGACAGGTTTATATTAATGCTCTTGTTCTAATACACCATTGTTCCTATAGTAACAGCTCATACACAGGGACATGAATGGCAGACATTCACAGAATCTAAGTCTGAAAATGAACAGATATTTGAAATTTGATGAATATTATTTTCTAGTATAAAACCTATTATCAAAATCATATGATGGGTCGGATGCCATGAGCTTTTAAATAAAACCTATGCCACGGTGTGGATCCTTTTTTAGTATTTATAGTAGAATCCATTTCTCTCTCTCTCTCTCTCACACACACACACACACACACACACACACACACACACACACACACACACACACACACACACACACGACAGAAAATAAAACAGAAAATGTTCAGCCCACACTTAGGTCATTATTTCCACTTTGTTTAATAATCCTCATTCACATACATTCATTTTTATAAGAAATCATGTTGTGCATGTGTTTGTGTGTTTGTGTGTTTGTGTGTGTGTGTGTGTGTGTGTGTGTGTGTGTGTGTGTGTGTGTGTGTGTGTATGTGTATGTTTGAGTGTGCTACATCATAGATCAGCAGCTTGCTGGCACCTGTCTTGTTAGTGAAAATCAGTTCTGAAAAATCCATACTGGATTTTATCTCCTCATGCCAACACACACACACACACACACACACACAGTCACCCCAAATATGCAACGTTCTGTGAACTGAATCCTGAAGGTCCAGCAACTTCATGTTTTATTAGATTTAGGTTGGTGATATTCCTGAATTTCTGTGAGTGTGTGTCTATTTTCTACATCATAAATCAGTTGATTGCCAGCACTTGCCTCATTATTTTAAACAGTTCTGATGAATATAGATGTATTACCCACATGCAATGATCTAAAATACCCAGCTAGTGTGTCGGTGTGTTTTTAATTATATGGTTTCATAAATTAATTATTTTTTTAAATGACCAAAATGAAGTAAATCTATCAGAAAAAATAGAATCATTTGTGTTTTTAACCTTCGCACATAAATATAAATTCTGCACCCAAAACTGCTCATCAGAAATCATCTTACATAGTAAAAGGGTCAAAAATAGTCTGCTTATTTACAGAATAGTCAATGATATCAGATCAGAACACTAGTAGCTTTCTGAATGAAGTAAGTATTTCAATTTGGTGCTTACATGCATTTTATGCGGAGCTCACTTTATCTTTTGCAAAACTTTCCTTCCTTTGTTACTTATGCTTGAGTCTGCTATCAATGAAAAATCTAAACTGACTAAAGATCCAATAACTCTTCAGCCTATATTAATAAAACAGTATATGTTTTACATTCAAGGCCAAAACAGTTTTTGCTGATGGAGTTGAAATAAAGCATGTTAGATAAAGCTCTCTGGGACTAAGAATTAATTCTGTGTGGATATATTGCATTTCGAAAAGAAATCAGATCTTGCAAAGAAACAATTTTATTTTTACCCAGTAAACAGCAACAACAAAAACGCTGGCTTAAAAGTTGGACATAATTAATACATATATACACTGTGAGGTGAACCATTACCATAACCACAAGAGAAAAGAATTTGGCATTTGGAAACAAGTTCTTTATTTATAGGCATACTTGTTTTTCAGTTCCTGGGACCTGAATTATATCGATTCATGTCAAGTGATGAGCCAAACAGGCTAACAACTATAAGAACTCTATAATAAATATAATACCTTTAAAATCTTTTCTCCACTGTAATAAAAACAAAAAATACAAACTCCCTGGCTATGCTTCACAGACACTTATTATGCTTATTATATTTCAACTTCACTTGTCTGGAAATGTGTGCACATCTTCATAAAATGTATAAGCCGTGTCAGAACAGATTAGTGAGTATTACTGTAACCAAGTATTACATCACTCCATGTGTCTGTGTGTGATGTGAGTGAGAAAGAGAAACATTGGTTCACTTGGCATTGATTTTGAGGGGATTTTGGAGGTCGGGTGCTGCCTGGTCCCTACTGTGCAGAGGCATGTAGGGCAGCGGAGCATGCCAAAGTATGACAGCACAGGGGGGGATGAGTCAGTCGGGCAGAACCAAAACGGCGAGAAAGACACACACAGCGAGAGAGGGAGGGCAGGTCAAATGCTGCGGTTAGCACTTGTGCAAGAAACATTCTGTTTTGTATAGTTTTAGAAGGATTGTGTGTCTGTGTGTGTGTATCTGTACAGTGTAGGAATGTGCAGGCAATGGAATGCAGGAACCAAGTCATGTGACCTCTTATTGCGCAGACACGCCACACATACAGACAAGAGGCTCCTTTCAAACTCTCACGTGTCACCAATCAAAAGTGGCCATTGTGCATAAATATCCTGCGACAGCACACACTCAGCGAGAATACACACCCTGGGGTCAGTGAGATGCACACACACACACACACACATGCAGCGAGAAAGTGATGAAGTGTTTTCTTTCATCTCTGCATTCTTTCAAAAGCATCTGAATGCGTGTAATTGATAGACATTGCATACAGTAGAAACGAGCGTGCAAGAGTGTGTGTGTGTGAGTGTGTGTTTGTAGGGCCCTTTATTTCCCGTGAGTTCCCTTTAGTCCCGCCAGCACTCATGAATTTAATATATGCCTGAAGTCAGCAACAACCAAATAGAGAAACGGGGACGAGAAGAAAATAAGAGATAAAAGAGAGAGAGATGGATGGATGGAAAGAACAAAGGACAAGATTTCATCAGCAAGGGAGAAGGAGGAACAGTGAATGACGAACAAAGAAACAAAGAATACATTTATAGAGACACAAAGAAAGAGAAATGCAAAAACTTCTGCATTTTTACAGGCCTCATGAACAGTAGAAGCAGTACATGCAGTACACACAACTGAATGCGATGTATGATGAATGAAATCATGTGATGTGTGCCCTGACTCGCCCACCATTTTATTAGAAACACCTGTACACTTGAACATTCATGCAATCATCTAATCAGAGCTTGTGAGGTCAAAGAAGAATAGCTAGACTGGTTCATTTGTGGATACATGAAAACCATGCATTTATTTGTATGAAACAGGGTCTGTTGCCATTGACTGGCTGAGAGATTGCCTCTGGGAATTATGGCTAAAATTATGGAAGAGTCCGAGTCTGTTCTCACTGGATGAGATAGTAATGTGCACCAATGATGTCAGTCCTCTATGTTTGAATGACAGTGATGATCATGTTGGTGTAAGAAATGTCAAAATTAAAAAGCTTAAGAGTAATATTAGAATCAGCGAATTAGCATTTGTTATTGCTAACTAGCTAAGTCTGTAGCAGTTCCTAGCTAGCTAGCATTGGCATAATCACTAACTAAACTGTTCAGATTGAGAAAAATAAGATGACATGCATAGTTAAAAAACAAACAAACAAGCAAATCCATGACATGATGACATGCTTAGTTGCATTGTCTGTGCTCTTAGTATGTCAGTGTGTGTGCGTGTGTGTGAGTGTGTGTGTGTGTGTGAGAGAGACAGAGAGAGTCAGGGAAATCCTTTTGATTCAGCTTGTTGGCTAACAAACTTCTCAGCTGATTTCTTACCTATGTGATTTAGTAGAGTTTGATAAATAATTCAGTATTTAAATATTTGTAAATATATAATAAATATTACTTAATCACATTAAGAAGATATAAAGTGCCATAAATAAGTCTTCAGTATTGTTCAAAACTGCAGTCCAAACTGGGCCTGGCTATGGAAATGAGGTTTAGGGGTATGTATAGCTATGTATTTACGACAAGATGTTACTAATTCATATTTTGTATCATATTAAAGTACAATTCAAGCCTTTTTGAACAAAGCAAACTTGTAATTGTCAGTTTTCTTTAGTTTTCTAACTATAACCGTTTGTTTACAGGATGGCAAAAAGAAAGGAATTTCTTTGTTATTCTCAGTGAAATGGTGCAGTGTTCTAGAATTCTCCTGAGGTATATAGGGTTAAACATCGTTATATTATAAGAGCAAAAGACATTCACTTACAGTACATATGGTATTTATGTTCACACACATGTATGAATGCATGTATGTGTTAAAAATGTTTGTGTGCTCATAGGAGGTCTGACAAAACATGAAAGAACACACACACACACACACACACACACACACACATACAGGAACATCACTTTAACAGTGTCTCATTATCTTGAGGTGCTGTTCTCCCATTATCAATTCAGGTGCTGTTCTCCCTTGCTGGAATTCAGCAGCCTGTAAGAAGGTGTGTATTCTTGCAGTATATTCCCTAAGCATGCTTGTTTCACACACACACACACACACACACACACACACACACACACACACACACACACACACACACACACACACACA
>JAQQZR010000004.1:12432421-12443367 GCA_030068235.1 Notoglanidium macrostoma
CACACACACACACACACACACACACACACACACACACACACACACACACACACACACACACACACTCACACACACAGGCCTACACTTGATGTCAGCTGTTTTCTGTTCAGATTTCGGCAACCCTGGAAACATTACAGTGTGGGTTGCGTTGGCAAACCACCAAATACAAGTAAACAAGCTGTGAACACATACGCACAGATACACACACAGTCACACATGCCAATCACTTTTCTATTGAGCACCACCGCAATTCCCCTCATGTACTCTCAAATATATGCAATAGCACTGTAATGATCATTTTGAGGTTTTACGTCACTGATGCAACACACACACACACCCACACCCACACACACAAACACACACACACACACAATTAAACAGGGATTACTAATCAAAGCTGCTGGATCCTGCACGCACATAATTAACATTTGCACAATGTCCACAACAAGCAATATAGCACCTGTGTCTCCAAAATCACTGTTCTCATCCTCTGCCTCATTTTTGGCACAAACACTCAGCCACCCACACACACATCCACCCACCCACACATCCACCTACCCACACACACACACAGGATGTGATATGCTAGAATACTACATTCATACACTATGAATGAACACTCTACGTAAAGATCTTTCTTTCTTTCTTTCTTTCTTTCTTTCTTTCAGTATAAATTATAAAAATTAAAAAATTAAACAAACCTAGCCACATAATCCTTCAGCCAAAAAGAAAGAAAAGTATATTTTAGATATGTATATGTATATTTTAGTTCCTATTTACTTATTTAATTCCCCTCATGACTTGGAAGTGTGTATATCACGAATCATCAATTGTCAGCCACATGCAAAGAAATGATGTAAAATGAAGATAAATACATAAAATAATGAAATTAAATATTTCTGCTTAGAAGAGAAATACTACAACATGTGTTAAACAGAAATAAAGTAAACAAAGACAATATTTAGTGTGACAACCCTTTGTATTTTTCCCATTAAATAGTCGTCCCCGGTACAATGTGTACAGTATTATAAGGAAATGAGCTGTAAGTCTGATGAGCATCTTGGAGAACTTGCTACAGTTCAGGAGACTTTGACAGTGGCTTCTACTTTTTGCAGCAAAATCCAAGGAGGGGAACTTGACAAGGATGCGTTAATACTCTATTGAAACACAGTAATGGCTTTTTATAGGCTTTAGCCATTTCTGACTGTAACATGATTAATATGATTATCACGATACCACAGTTTGGTGCAGAAAAATGTATTACAGGTCTCCCTTTGCTATAACAATTAATTAAACATACAAACATACATACATACAGACAAACAAACAAATAAATGCACAGTTATAAAATTTCATCTAAGGCTCAAGCAGTATACATATTATGTCTCAAATTTAACAGCTGCCTAAAAATGTTTAATAGCAAATAACACGCATAGCATATCAGAAATTATTGTAAAGAAATAGACATTATGAAATGCTATTATGTCTGAATTTCTGAAAAAAGCTGTACTATACATAAGAATACTCATTACAGTAATAATGTAGATAACTACATTAAATCATTAGCACATCCTCTCAGGATCTCAGCCATCTGACTCATTAACAGCTGCTTAAAATGAGGCTTCATTGGAACAATAATTATATTCATATGGTATATCCATTATAGCCATCAAAAATTTGGGCATCCATGTACAAATGATGTTTTGTTTGCTTTTCTCCGACACTTAACACAAACCTAAGCATGTGTTCTGTTAGTGCAGAAGTACTATATATTTACTGAGTTTAACTGATACATTATATAATGATATATAAAATATGCACATATCAATGTAAAATACAATATGATGAACATAATATGTGGCATGTGTGAAACTTTTGCCTGTTGGTCAACCAGTGTTATTATTCATAGTCACATACAGCCGTTAGTTGAGTTGAGAAACAGAATAAGTAGTAACATTCTTGGGCTTTCGATCTACTGCAGCTACATGATTAACTGTGCATAATTATTACGGCCAAGTTGGAATTCTGCTCATTTTAAAAACATACAATAATTCATGTGATATGATATGATATATGATATGATTCTGTGACAGACACACATGACCTTGGAAAATAGGAATGAGTGTGAATAATGAACAAACAAACATACAGAAAGATTTTTTTTAATGATATTACTTGCACTACATATTTTCTCAACAGATATTCAAATAATTTGTCTTTTATCTTCTTCAAAAATATTATATATTTACCATGGGGCTCTCAAATATCTTTTTCACAGTACAAACTGATTTTGCTGATGAGCATCAAGTGTAAAAAAAAATGCACAGACATTTTGTGCTGTCTAAAATTCTATCATTAATTTCCCTTCATTTGGATTAGGAATAATTATTGACATTATTTCCACCCTTACACACACACACACACACACACACACACACCTTACACTTGTAGCCATAGCCATTGTAATGACATTGCGACATTGCTGAAATAACTTCAGTATACTGCTCCCACAGGTGTCCCACTTCAGGCTTGGTACCGGTATCAGCATGTGCTAAAATATCAGAGGTTTAGCGATTGCCTCCTATTCTTTTTCTATAATTTTTTTCCATGTGACGGAATTCATGTACTGTGGTCTTTTCCATCCAGGCTCTGAGAAATACAACAATACTTGATGTTGGAGTCGCTTGGAGTCCTCCATTCTCAGCATGTGGCCTAGCTAGGCCCAATGACACAATTATCACTTCTGCTAGTGGTTTTGCAACTCTGAATCATCTGTGAACTTCCTCGTTAGTGATAGTGATACACAGACCATTTGGAAGGTACTGTGTTCTTGATAGGTGTTTGAGACAGCGTGCATCAAAACCTTCAAGATATCTGACATCCTGTGCTTTGAGTGGAAGTGTCTCGTAGCTGTAGAGAAGGATAGAGTGAATAACTGCACAACAGACATTAGATTTGACCTTCAGACACATCATGCCTCTTCCAAAGGTTGTTAAATATGGAAAATGTCACTAAAACTTTCTCTCCCTGCATACGCACTTCTGCTGTTGCAGAGCCATCATTGGAAATGATACTTCCAAGGTACCTGAAATAGTGAACAACATTTAATGGTGTTTTTTGAATTGTCAATTTAACATCTGGAACTGCAACATGGAGGACCACACTTTTGGAAGCATTTATACGAAGGCCAACTTGAACATGATAGTTTGCTCACACTATTGATAATACTTTGAAGATCAGGAAATGATGATGCAATCAACGCAATGTCATCAGCATATATCGCATCTGTTAAGGCACTATTACTTGGAAAGAGGACTATTCTACAAGTTGTGTCCTTCAAAGCTTCAGTGAGCACCCAATCTACTATGTAATTGAATAGTAGGGATGATAGAATGCCTCCTTGATGAATGCCTAAGCTAGTGGAAAATGGGGCAAAAAAGGCTATTGCCGATGCGAAGCATTTTTTGGGTAGTTGAATATAAAAGCATGGCAATATTGAGAAGACATTATGGAACACCATCAGCTCCAAGAATCTCCCATATGCATTCACAAAAAGTGAGTCAAAAGCACAGGAAAAATCCAGAAATGCCACCAAAGTTGGCCTTCGATACTCATAATGAAGTTCAACGATCTGGCAGAGGGTAAATATATGATCGATGCAACCTCACCTTTCACGAAATCCTGCTTGTGATTCACAATACGTTTTCTGAGTAGTACAGCTTCCAGCACTTTGTACACAACATTTAAGAGGGCAGTACCATGGTAATTGCTGTGTTCCATTTTGTTGCCTTTCTTAAATATTGGAATTATAACTGATATTGTCCATGATGTTGGTATAACACTATGTTCCCAAATAAGACTATGACTAACAAATGACTAAGGGCAGTAGTAGTATCATCACTTGCAGCTTTTAGCAACTCCGCAACAATCTCATCTGTTTCTGGTGCTTTGTTATGTTTCAGTGAACATATCACATGTGCGATCTCTTCATGCAACAGGGGCCCTAATTCAACATTGTACATGGGCTTCTGTTGCCTGTTCAGTGCTTTGAAAGTATTCGAGTATGGATGGTTGTAAATAGTATAAAAATTGTATTTCCATGGCTCCAGAACTTCTTTCTCATCAGCATTCTTTTTACAATTTGTGTCGCATATGGAGATACTCGTAGGAGCTTGGCCTCCTGTTACTTGCTTGACGAGTTTGAAGAATTTCCCATAGTTCCCTGATTCCTGTGCACGTTCAAGTTCAGCTGCTTTATTTGTAAGTAAGTAAAGCTGTGCATCTATCAGGATACTCCTTCTTATTTGTTTTGTTAAAACCGAGTAGTGTTAGTTCACAGTAGTGTTCCTTCCAACAAGTAGAAGTGTTTTAGGGCTGACCCACTCTTAAACTACCTTTATCTGGTGTCTGATGATGTCTGTTTCTGCGATAGCTTTTGTGATTGCACAGCAGATGCTTTGCCAGCAGACTTCAATGGATGAGTTAGATGTTGTGCGACGCGAGAGATTATGGCAGATCATGATTACGGAGATTACGATTGCATCAGCTTGTTAATGTCATATCTAAGGGATACTCTGGGAGAAAGTTTCTGCACCTTCAAACAAATCTAGAAACATGAGCATAAAAGTGCATGTTCTTAGCTTAATGGCATTCCCCAGTGAGCATAGCAATCTCTCACTGCTGTTCTCCATTGTTGACACACAAGAATATGGTCGATTTGATTAAAGTGCTTCCCACTGGATGTCTCCAAGTAGCCAGGAGCTTGGGCTGGGGTTTGAACATAGTGCTGGCCATGATCAAATGGGGTTCGGCACAGAAATCATGCAGGCATAGTTAATCATGTCCAGAGTTATAGAGTGTTCTTGTTTTTGAGTACATCTTCCCAGTTGACTGTTCAAAACCACCAGCGATGACCATCTTATCCTGTGAGGGAACACAAGCCAAAACATATGCAAGGTTACTGTAGAATGTATATTTTTCAATATCGGGTTGATCATTTGTTGGTGCATAAACTGCTAGGATGGTTATTGGGGCAAACCTCCTGGCAACACTTCGAACACTCAATGTGACTATCAACTGCAATGGCAACACCTGACTCAAGGCTATTTTTCCCATCACTGTGTAGTACAACAATTTTCGTTATATGTTGAAGGCACATTTACACTGAACCTTCCCACTCTAGCGATGCGCAGTTCTGATAAACAAAGATGGCCAACGTGTACTGTTCCATGGTTAGTGAGAGAAGAGATTGCTGCCCAGTTTGTAGTAGCATCTTCACATTAAAAGCTTTTGTCTCTTTTCCTGATCATAGCTATATCATAGTTGTTGACACACACACACACACACACACACACACACATACAGAGAGAGAGAGAGAGCGATTAAGATCGAGGTTAACGCAAATATCCGATTTCAGTTCCATTATATCATCAGAATAGGGTTTGTTTAAAAGTATCAATACCAACGCAAAATAGTGAATAGTGTAATAGAAATAACATATTGCAAGGTATTACTGATACAGTGTTGTTATTACTTCTAAACTACCAACTCTTTCTCTTGGAGGGTTTTAAAGGATTCTTTTCTAGTGATTTGATTTATTGACTTCAGACAGAATTAGTTTAACATCCCTTCTGGGCTGCAAAAAATGACTGTGTTTTATATATTTTTGGGTGTTTCTCAATAGTGCAATTGTATCTCGTTCTCCTCTACTTATTTGGCATCATGCTCCCCTGCCAGTTAAATTCCAGAACTGAAAAATACCCATAAGTGATTTGTAGCCATGTACTGCAATCAGAGTACTTCAGTACTTCATTCTTTCTAAATATGCACTGGTTGGTGACAAGTCCATGAGAACATAGCGATAGCAGAAGAGATCATTCAAAAATTTCAGTTCTGTTATTTTGACTAAATCTGGGTCTGAATAAAAAACAACTATTAAAAATTTGTATTCATTCCAAATATTAGTAGCTCCACTTTAAACAAACAAAGAAAAAAAATTCCAGGCTAGATTATGGTAATGCATTACTTTTTTGGTCTGCCAACAAATGTACATAATTAGTAAACAATACATCCAAAACATCAAAAAACACTGTCCTGTTCTATATAATTTATACCTTGGTTCCTGTGTGCTCTTGTATTATAAACTCCTCATATATATCCACAAAGCCATCCATTGCTCAGTGCCTCTTTGCTATTGTGACCTTATTCATGCTTTTCTGCCCATTCTGCATAGTCAGCCTATCTGCTCTGCACTAATTCTGTAGCAAGCTGTTGTAGCACTCCTCAACTTTAGAATACTTCGCCTGAAGAACTCACAACTGCACTTACTCTCTTAAGTTTTAAGAAAGTTTATAAAACCACTTTAGAAATGCTTTTAACACTAGTAGTTAAAGTGCTCTCTGATTGCAGTGCTAACACGTCAAGGCACACATGTTAGGGGTTGATTAAAGTCTTGCTTTTTTGTTCAGTAAAGCCCAAATTAGACACATGTAAATGGTTTATTCACTATAAACCAGACACTGGTATTGTTTAATAATTGGTGATCAGTTATTTGAAAATGACTAAAAAATGCATTATTAGTTCTGATAATGGGCAATAAATGCTTGTTAAGATCTTGTTATGCAAATTATTGAGCATGAATTAATCATCAAAATTGCTATTGCACAGTATAATTGGTAACATATTACAGTATACATGTAGATTCAGGTAGCATTAAGTGATCTGCAATTTATTTTAATTGCATATAAATGCTGAATAAGTCACTGATACTACAATATATGTTCCATTTTCTAAAGCAAAGTTTTAGTTTTGGTTTTAGCTTATATTATTTAGTTATTTTATTAATGATTTAACTTAAATTATTAGTTAAAAGAAGCACTATTTCCTGGTTTCATGCTTGCACTTCACAAAGATTATGATCTTTGTATTGACCCAAGAATGGCATCTTTAATGTCCTTTCTTGACTTTGGCTGCGGATGTTTGACTGCACTTGTATCCATGTTTTTCAAATATCATGAAACATGATGGAAAAAACACTATTGTTGTAAATCTTGTCAGCCAACCACTCGTTATTATCATAGAAATATTTATGTAAAATATATGTGTAATATGTAAGTAAAATTTGTCATTATAAAAATGTCACTGTTGCCTTGTACACATTTTTTAAAGGTAATTAGAGGAGTGGATTTGATCAGATATTGCAGGAAATTCATTTGATATTCAATTATATGACTATTTGCCTGTGCAACATTATAAAGATTTTACAATGCCAGAAGCTCTTGCCTAATTTTTGCACTTGAGCCATGGCCACAAAAATAGGGACCTATTATATACTATATGTAAGATTTTCTTATGATAATGATGTTCATGTAGATCGATCTTGATGATTCTAAGCAAACCATAACAGTGCAAAAAATCTTGAAGAGGTATAGATGAGTCACCAGTTACAAGACTGGTAATAACTAATAAACTGAAGCATATACTCTATTTGTATATATATATATATGTTCAGTCCATATTCATACTGTATACGTCTTTGCACCAGATTGTGTATGTTGCATTATTAACATGATTACAATATTCACTGTAATGTGTATCTTTAAAATGCGATGATATTAAAAAAACAATGTTTTAGGCATGAGGAAATTCTTAATGCATCTGTGTAAGAGGCATTTCAGAAAAAAACCCAGGCACTTACTGATAACACCATGGTCAACATAAAGAAAGGCTGCAGTGAGGTGAGGACATCATTAATGAGTTGAAACGGGATTTTTTTTTGGTCTAGGAGTTGGACCCATTTCTTAGAAAATGTGCACATGCACATGTGTGAGTGTTAATCAACCACCTATGCTTTATGCATGCTCTTTTCATACTATTTGTCAGCAAAATTATTTTAACTTGCATGCAAAATGACCCATTATTAAACAAAATTGAAATTACAAAGTTACTTCATCAAAAAGAAAATTAGCCACCAACATTTAAGCACATTGTTTGTAACAAAATGACTCATTTAGGAAATTAGCAAAGTATAAATAATGCAGCTTAGGTATGATTTCTGACTTTGATATATTTGTATTTAGAGCTGAGCAGTTACCAGTAAACATGTGGCTATGTTTTTAACATTCTTTATTAAACATGGAAAAACATCCAAACTCTACAATACTATCATACTCCATCAAGCACCAATAAACATCTAACTTTCCCTTAATATGTTCTTGTGTACACACAGACACTCCAAGACCTATAACTTGGAAGTGGCCATGTGATAGTAATACCATTGTCATGCAGCCATTGTTCTACTGTCATACAACTAGTATTCTATTTCACTTCTCCTAACTGCCAGGGGAAGTGAGAATAAACTGGATCACCGATGTCACAATGTCAAGAGGACGTGACCCACCGAGGACTGATTGGAAAGTTGTTCGGAAATGACCAGCATGCTTGTGCCAATGGGAACAGCAATGTTAACATTTTAAAATGTAGAAAATGTACAGGGTAACTCGGAGGTAGCAGCACCATAGACTTCCTGGGGTATCACACCTCTAAGCACCTTCCAGAAGGGGATGACCCATGTCATGTCATGCAACCTGCCTATATGTAGACCAATGTGATGACGTCCACCACCAAGTGGCCCAGTCTCTTCTTAGATATGAGAGCTCCCCATGTCTTCCACCCATGACAGATTAACAGTTGTCCTGGTGGTTAAATTGTTGCAATGCAGTCCAAATAGTACAATAGGGCACTTACTGAGCATAGCAAAGACCTTTAAGCAGATTTCCCTTCATGGAATGCTGCAAGATCAATAGACTGGTCAACAAAAATGGGTAATATAACTTTAGGCAGAAGCCCTGGGGTTACCACAAAACCACCCTGGAGTCATCAGGATCGTAATGCATGCAAGACAAGCTTAACACAAAAGCATGTAGTTCTGCCACCCAAGTGATTGATCTCTGTTCGACATCTAGCATGGGCTTATAAAAGGATGCCTTAATAGACTCCAGAACAAGGGTGATATCATTCTGCAGGCTCCTGGGGGAGTGTGCAACGTTGGCAGAATCAGTAGAGGCAGAAATTTTTACAGCATAGTGAGGCCTGTCAAAAGCCAATGCATCCTGACCTAGAGGACTGTCCAACTCTGCCAGGGAGAAACACAGTAAGTTGATTTGGCATCAAAAAAGAGGTCTACCTGCGAAACTGCCAAACTTTTTCCACTTCTATGGAGAATACTTCTAGGTGCAGATGCCACTTGCTTGACTGTATACACTGTCTTGACAGTGTGTCTGCTAAAATGTCTGTAAAATGTCTTTGCAAATGATTTGCTCCCAATGTTGCTAACAGTGGGTGGGCCCAACTCAGGATTTTTTGTGCAAGGCAGAGATTCATGCCTCCATGGTGACTGTTGTATTTAACCAACACAATGTTGCCCAAACAAACTAAGACATACTGTTTAAGAAACAATAAGAAGAATTTGAAGGCTAGATTGACTGCCTGAGTTCCAGCTGGTTGATGTGTTCTACACTCACACTTGAGATTCATACTGAGCCTCTCCATCTCCAATGGGGCAACCCTCCCAGGCAGGCCCTTTTCATGAGAAAAGCCTTGTGCCTCCAGTGAGTTAGAGCTTGTGCCCCTCTGCGATGAGGATGTGTCTCTGTCTGTGGGACATCACAGGATGATAACACACTTCTGAAATGCCCCTAATTTTACCAGGCCCAAGGGGTCTACTTTTGCAGCTGCACAATACCAGCATCCTCAGCAGGAGCTGGTATCACATGTAGCAGTCTGCATGAATTTGACTAGTGAGCAAGATAATGTCTGCCACACTTTGGAGTGACAGGGTGGCTAGCAATCTCAATGAATCTAGCATCACATCAAAGAATTGTGTGGCCTTCTTCAGTACAAGGAAGCTTTTTTGTATTAACATGAGACTGAGCACGGGAATGTCTGCGTTACCATGGGGGACAAATAAGAGCTAGTTTTTTTAATATGACAGTATCCTTATGTTTCTGCTGGGTGCTGTTTAGAGCCTGGTCCATATAACATGTATGTGGAGAGCCTCCCTGTGTCCTGGCCTAGGTGCTCCACCGTCAGGAGTGTGAATCTGATAAGCTTTGTCATAGAGGGGTCAATAACTGCAGTTTGGACTGATTGTTCTAATGCAAGCAGCAAAACTGCTTCCAAATTGCCTGTATGTGCCATGTGCAAAGCATTACTACAAGGCCTCACTAGAGTACCATTATTTATCTGCATTTGGTGCTGGGCAGCTGAAACATGAAAGTATCTCTTTGTCAGATGAAACTACCAGTGATGTGATGCAAGTGTCAATGGCAGGCAGGCAGTCTAGCCCAACCTGCTTGTAATCGATCATGTTAGCTAAGGTGCACACCTTGGAGCCCAGCTGCAGTATAGCAGATCTAAAACCTTTTTAGTATAGTCTTTATACTATGTCACAGCATAATACTTTGTGCAGAAGAGTACATTTGGTGCTCTCAGAGTATGTGAAGGACGTATGACAGGTTTGTGGCTTCAGTTCAAGGGTCAATGATTTCAGAAAAGGAATCACTTTCTCACGTTTTTACTCTGCTTACCATCAGTGAACATAGATGTTTATAATGAGGTTATTTAGGTTGTGACATGAGGTCTAATTCAACTTTGAAAATTTGTGAACCGTTTAGAATGTTTTATATTTCTGCATAAATATGACCTAAAACATCATCAGATTTTCACACCTAAAATTTCAAACATTTTACTGTCCTAAAAGTAGATACAGAGAATGATTATACTGAATGAGTATACCATATTATACATGGTCATTTATTTATTGAGGAAAAGTATTCAATTTATACACACAATGTATAATCCTAATTATGGTCAGAGACTCAGGATACGAGTCATATATATATATATATATATATATATATATATATATATATATATATGACTCGTAT
>JAQQZR010000004.1:12453874-12470918 GCA_030068235.1 Notoglanidium macrostoma
ACACACACACACACACACACACACACACACACACACACACACACACACACACACACACACACACACACACAGCAGGATGAATTTTGAAGTGAACTTGCTGCACAAATGCCTCAAACCTCACTTTATGGAGCATCACCTTTCAGCATGACAATGACCTGAAACTACAGGCCTTTAGTTTTACTCACTCAAATGTGGAGTGTTGGTGAATGGCTGAGTCACAAACATCAAGCTGTAATTTACTGGGAAGAATTTAAAACCAGGTATTATCCATGAGGATCTTGTTTATGTTTCTTTATATCTATACCTGCCTAGAAACACATTTCACATGGTGAATTTCTGACATTTTCTACTACACACTTTCCTGAACTGAAATCTTTTTTGCTATTCCATTTCAATTACACTGAAAGTCGTTACTGCTGTTTATTAATTCAATTTGAATTTAATTTAATATGCAATGCAAAAGACAAAAAAAAAGTCTGTCCATGAAAACTATATTTAGCTGACAGGCTATATAGAATCACTTCCCAGCCAGTAACCATCTTATATTTGATATTGTTATCATTTATTTTATATATAAAGAAAAAAACACATTTGTAGGTTATTTAAAAAAAAAATCATTATATTGATCAAATCAACTGTTTTAAGAGTCTTTAGTAGCCCATATATGCAATCTTTGTATTATCTCAGTTGAAATTATTTTAATATTTTTTAACATTGTCCTCATTTGTCAAGCTATAGAAAGCACTTTTCACCTAATCTACTTACGGAAATGGATATTAGTGACACTATATCATAGAATTATAAGTTTATGATGAACAGTGATCATCTTTGATCATCCACATCATCCACATCAGTCTTTGTCTCACCACTTGAAGTAAATGTCAATAACTGCATTTTAAACACTAGTTTCATCACCATCAAATCTCGCAACTGATCCCTGTACATTACATTACAGAAGTGCTGAAATAACCACTAATTAATTTCCGTTTGTTGATCCGTTTGCTAAATTTCCCAATATTTTACATTCACAGAGAGGTGAAGCACTTTTCTCTGTTTTGATGGTGTTGTAATAGCACAGGTGTTCACAGCTGGTATCAGACTACAAACAAAGAAGAACGAATGTAAATATCCACCTACTTGATCAAGCATGGTTGCTTAAAGAAGACAGGGCAAACTATGTCATAGGCAGGAAAATGTTGTTTAGGTTAAAGCCAGATATTTCAGCATTTGCCAATTTGCAGAATCCAGCCCAGGGCTGCTTCTGTTTGCCTGCATCAGTGATCCTGGGAATGGATCAGTATCCACCGTGACCCTGATCAGGATAAATCGGTTACTGAATGTGAATGAGAGAGAGTAACAAGGCATAAACGGGGACAAATCCAAGGCAAATTCCAAAACGTAGAATCAGGAAATGAAGCAAGCATTGGTACACAGTATAACGATAACTGTAACAGGGGTCAGAGCTTACAAAAACATTCAGCATGTCTTCACAAGTTTAAGTTTTTGCACTGTGTTCATGTAGGATGTGAGTACAAAGGAACAGGTGGAATAGATTGCTGATCTGATGATTGTGACCTCTGGTGGACAGGAGGTGTATTGCATAATGCTAGTGTTATACAGTCAAACAAAAACATTTTTATTAAAAATAACTAGCTTCATTAATTCATATTCAGTAATTGCTTTATTCGCTTCAGGGTAATGGGGGATCTGGAGCCTATCTCAGGAACACTGGGCATAGGGCGGGAATACACCCTTGATACAGGATGCCCGTCCATCACGTATAATGCTAGTTAAAATCTGTAATACATGATCAGCACCAAGCGAAAACTTCTACTTCTAAGTTGGAAGGTAAAGCAGAGATGGATCAGTGCTAATAATGATACTTTTTAGCCATTTCTAATCATGTCCATTTATTTTCTCTATTGACATTCTTCAACTGGTGCTTAATTGGACACTTACAACCTTCTCTCCAGTTTTTGAAATCCATTTGGTGATTTGTTTGGCTGTATCTGCCTAGACACCAGAGAAAACCATTGGATCAGCTTTCTTTTATCTTTTATTATCTTAACAGATAAGATAATAAATAGATAATATATACATTTATGATTATCTTATTAAAAACAATTACACACAGTTGTGGAATAGAAAAGCCCTAGGTGTTCTTCCTTGGGTTGCCTCATTAAATCTAACATTGATTGTTTATCTCACTTAAGCTGCATGCCTTTGTCAGTTAAGGAACATATCTCTATCTAAAGTATTTAATGTGAACCCATTTCTAGAAGTTTAACCAAAAACATTAATACTGGGTGCAAACATCCATTTTGCCTTATAAAGCTTCAACAGAAAGAAAGAGGATTCATCTTCTTTATCATCAGCGCAAGTTCTGTTTCACTGAGTGTGTGAAAATACACTTACAAACATTTTCTTTCCTTCTGAATACATTCTTCACTCAGCTACCAAAGCAGAAACATTCACATTAACCTCCTACATACACACCTTGTAAGCTTTGCATAAAGTGTAAAAAATGATAGAGGCTGTAAATATATAGCAGCATGAAATGATAGAGCATTCATTATCATAACTCATGCCATAGATCACTTACTGTACTCTGGAAGAATATATACTTTAACAATGTCACTCCACAGGGTTCTCTCTCTTTCTCTCTCCAAATAAATCTTTCATTTTCCTTCTCAATGGGAGCTCATTTTTTATTAAAAGAGTCAGTGTCATCTGCCAGGATGTTTGACATTATACATTATCATTTATATATGACGGCCAATCTACACACAAGACATATTTTCCAAAATCATTGTGCCGAAGGAAGCAATCTGGCACATTTGTGTGTGTGTGTGTGTGTGTGTGTGTGTGTGTGCGTGCGTATGTGTGTGTGTGTAAGATAGATGCTGAGTGCAGCAATAAAAAAAGATATTGAATAGGAATGTTACTCAAATTCTGAAAATGCTATACTAACATATGAACAAATTAATACTTTATCTTTTTTTCATTCCTGTTTAGTAGATACTGCATGTTATCAGCGTCTTCAGTATGTTGTTAGTGCCAGGTAATGAAATACTCATATTTAGCCCTGAACAATTTAGATTATTTGCTACTTTTGCAGTTTTCTTTACAGGTAACAAACAAACACATTGAATTGTTAAACATATTGACTTCTCAGAGAAAGTGCATCCTCTCTTTAGCTCTCTCTGTCTCTTTCTGACTCTCTCTTGCCTTCCTATCCACCTGCATTCATTGATTTTCTTATACCAAAATTACTATAATCAGGAATCAGCCTCGCTGATGAGGGGAATTATGGGCCGACAGAGATTTGGAACACTTACAGTGTATTGTAATACAGTGTAATACAGTGTAATGTATAATACATCATATTGAGACTGTGTGTGTGTGTGCTCCATAAAATAGTTTGTGAGAAAATGCAAAATGTATGATAAGGAAACACTAATTTTAAGCTGTCATACATTTAAAATCACTAGAGGACGAGAGCAACACTTATAACATTCACTCAATTGAACACACACACACACACACACACACACACACACACACACACACACACACACACACATTAAATATATATATATATATATATATATATATATACATAAAACACTGATGTGTTTAGTGTTTGCCACTAATTTTCCATGCCATTAGAGTCTCTAATATACAAATATTTAAGACTTTTGCATGATATCTGATGCCCTGCATAATTTTAATCCAGTCTTAAAGTTCAGAGAGTGTGGCTAATGTAACTCACAAATAATGGAAGTGTCACATCCAAAAATCTTTTACACAAATATGTAGCTAATATTATTTTTGCATCAAAAGACATTTTCATGTAGTCTTTTTTAAAAAGAAATACATTTTAGCTTGGCATGTCAAAACCAGTTTGGTGGCTTAAAAGTTTTATAAAATATATTTATTTGCCCTTATATAATATAGAAAATAAAGAGGCCTTAATTACCCTTATGGGTCAATTGGTTTAGGCAGTTACATCTTACAGATGTTGCAACTGTAAGCTGCTACAACTGTAAGATGTCCTACAGATGTTGCAAATTTCATGGAACCAAAACTAGTCATCCCCAGACAGGTGTGACAAACAAGATTTCACAATGCACACCCAGACTTGGTGATAAGGGAAGATCAGAGAGAAGGCAGCATTCACTTGAAACGAGTTGCAGGACAACCTGTAAACAGCAGGAACAAAAGTTACACAGAGAACAACGAGTAATGAATTGCATGAAGAAGAGTGGGTCAAAACTGAACCACAACGCTGCAAAAAGCTAATTAATGAAATCTTAAAGGTGTAATTGCCAACAATATCTTTGCAAAATAGGACTTTGTACTTTTGGTAAATGGCTGCTAGTTTGTGTGTTCAAATATGTTTTAAAAATAGCAGTGGCTGAACGATTGTAGAATTTATGTGGAATTACACGAAATGTGGAATTTGGATCCTAATGAGGTCATGGTTACAGCAAAATCAAGTGTCTAACATTGTTTTCTCTTTAAATGTTTTCACCATGCTTGAAGTATATTTTAAGAGTAGTTGTGTTTTACAAATTTGTAACAAGGAGGACTAGACTTATTAGTGGTGTCGTCTCCATTGTCATTGAACATTCTTTCATCCTTAATTTTCATTCAATATTGGTGAAATACAGTTGCGAGGGGGCACGGAGACTACCAACTCCGTGGTCCAGTGCAAGAATGAGGGCTTGAGAATATAGTAATGCGTATATACCTGTTTAACTTGACACCTATGTTATGTAGGACAGGTAACTTATAGAACCATCCTTTTAGTTGTTAAAAGGCAAATACTGACTTTAATACTAGCTTACCACACTGGCATATCAATAAGAATATGATGCATTTAACAATGCCAAACTTATGTGACAAATTATGATGCAGGTAGAACATGTGAAACCTCACAGAAACAGTAATAAGATCAAGCACCATTCCCTGGAGCTGTGAATCATTCATCTGTTGCTCACAACAGCACTACTTGCACACCTGGTCACAGTAGTATAAACCAGTTACAAAGTGTTGCCAATAGTGGAAACCCTACATTTCCTTTTCATGGGAAATTGAAAGGTAGCCTATGTGAAAAGTCACTGACTTCCATACATTTTAAGCTATGTCATTCATTCATTCATTTATTTACATTCCAGAACAATTTCATCCTTGTCTGGAGCTTATCCTGAGAATAGAGACTGGGACTGAGGCAGGAATGCACCCTGGATGGGACACCAATCCATTGCAGTGTACCATGCATGCACACGTATTCACACACTCTTTCACGCCTAGGGCAATTTAGCATCAGCAGTCCACACATGCATGTTTGTGGGAGGTGAGAGAAAATTCAAGTAGTAGCCTACTAGTGGAAGCATGTTTTATGTTAATATGTTAAATATTAGTTTAATATGGTGGCACGGTAACCCTGTGAGAGATTGGCAACCCGCCCAGGGTATACCTCATGTCTTACCAAAAGACACCTGTGACTGGCTCTAGCTTTCCCACGACCCTGATGGATAAGCAGCAGAGATAATGAATGGATGGGTAGTTAGATGGATGTATGGTGGTGCAGTGGTTAGCACTGTGTCCTCACAGCAAGAAGCTTGTGGGTTCAAACCTGGTGACTGATTGGGATCACCTTTCTGTGTGAAGGTTGCATGTTCTTCATGAGCCTGCTTAGGTTTCCTTCTGCAGACTACTTCTAAATTGGCTGGTTTAATATATGAGTTACATTCTTGTGGCATGGAAAAAAAACCCACTGTTGCACATCTATGGTAAATCATTTCTTTTCCAGGGAAAGACCCTTCTATGGGTCTTCATTAGATTAGCATGAACTGCATTGATACATGGTTTTTTTTTCCTCACACTGCTAAATTAGCAAGCTTTTGCTTGATCTGATTAGTTGCCTGATCTGTACAGATATGTGGAATTGGAGTGTGGTTCATAGTGTACACCATGTTCTGACTATGTCATCAGCAGAGAAGGTTCCACTTCTCTTTTATTCAGGTGATTATGAAGCAAACAATAAAAACAAACATTTTGCAGGCCTGGGTCATGATAAAATTGCAGCTTTTCTGTTTGGCTCTTGAGGTGACTTCATTAGCCCTGTGGCTAATCTCTGACAGTCACTGGTCTGCACTGGATCTGATCTGACAGCTGTGAAATGAGACATTACATGGATAAAAAAATGAACTAAAACAAAAATAAAACATAATTCTCTAATCTGTTCCTAGTAGCTCCTGGTAGGACTGGGTTACTCACTACATTCACAAGTTGCTGTTGTGGAGAGCTGTCCAGTACCACTACAGGATAGTGGAAAAATCAGTGAGGCAGACAGTAAAAAAAGCGAGCTAAATGAATTTTGTTAATGTGAAAATATCTCAGGCTTGATAAAGGCAATTCTACAGTCAACTGCACATTGTACGATTGTGTGAGGCTATGCTGGGGGAAGTCTTTTTTTTCTGTAATGGAATGTTACATCTTTGAAAATCACTTCCCAAAAGAATTTCAGTC
Organism: Notoglanidium macrostoma; assembly: GCA_030068235.1. Taxonomy (NCBI): domain Eukaryota; kingdom Metazoa; phylum Chordata; class Actinopteri; order Siluriformes; family Auchenoglanididae; genus Notoglanidium; species Notoglanidium macrostoma. The sequence goes on from JAQQZR010000004.1 coordinate 12,460,412, forward strand.
ATAGTTATTTTTCCCCTTTAAAGCTAATAAAATGTATAGTAAATCCTTGCACTGTGGCAGAATGACTTTTGTTTTAATATCCATCCATCCATTATCTATACCGCTTTATCCGTCTGGGTCGCGGGGGAACCTGGAGCCAATCCCAGCATCTTCGGGGAAGAAGTAGTGTACACCCTGGGCAGGTCGCCAGTCCTCCACAGGGCCAACACAGACAAACAGCCCCACACGCTCGCATTCACACCTATGGGCAATTTTAGAGTAGCCAGTTGACATAATCTGCATGTCTTTGGACTGTGAGAGGAAAATTGAGCACCCGGAGGAAACCCACGCATGCACGGGGAGAACATGCAAACTCCACACAGAAAGGCACCCTGGGTGACCCGGGGATCAAACCTCAGGACCTTCTTGCTGTGAGGCACCAGTGCTAACCACTGCACCACCGTGCCACCCCTTGTTTTAACTAACGCTGTGCAAAAGAATGCATTTGCTGCTACAGATTGCGCATCACTCATCTATTCCTATTCAGCTAGTGGCCAGCCTTCAGCAGTGTGTGCCAGCTGAAAAAAGGAGGGTTTTTTTTTTTGATGGTACTGAGGCCAGAGTTGAATGTGGTTTAAATTGCAGGTTATTATCAGCCCGGAAAAGTCAAGCTATAAGGAGGGCTCTGTTGAGGGGCACGAGTTTCTGAGCCACCAAGGCTTCGTTCACACTGCCATGCAGAAGTGACTCAAATCTGATGTTTTGCTTTAATGTGATACAGATCTGTTCTTTTCAGGGCTGTGTGGACACGCAAATCTGATTGTTTCAAATCAGATTTGAGTCACTTTCATATGTGGTACTAAATCCGATATGTATTCAATTTGCGGCCTGAAAGATAATGCACAGATTGGAATTCATGCGTCTTTTTGCCTGTATGCATGCGCTGTGCGCTGATAGTGTCGTCATCAGCCAACACGGTGTTCTTTTGATTTGTTTTACCTATCGAGATATTGTACTTAGCGTTTGCATGTTAGGTTTAAAGTTAAGGTTTAAGAGTTAGGCTTGAGGTTAGGGTTTGGTTAAGGGCTGCGGCTAAAATCTAGTATATTCTCTGCTGCCAAGCTAGCACAAATCATCACAACACCAGCAGCGCAGCAAAATAATACCGGAGCAGAGCTACAACTGGTGAGCTGTTTACTGTCTTCCATAGCACAATGCGATGCATACATTAGATACTAGTGCATCTATTTCGTCGGTTATAAAACCATGAGACGTCTCACAAATATGTTTTTGTTGTAGGACTCGTGCAAAATCACGTGCGTGCTGTTTCGGTGGACAAGCACGTTCTCATTAAAGTCAGATACAGCTCACTTGTAATTATGAATGTGAACCATCACAATAGGCAAATCCGATCTAAGCAAAGAATCGGAATTGAGCAATGAGGCTTGCAGTGTGAACGTAACCCAAGTCATCCACACACCCCCGTTTTAATAATTGGTATGTTGTTATTTTGCACATATTTTCACTGATCTTTTTCTTTTTGTTGTTACCAGTATAGCCTAAAAGAATTAAAGCTAGAAACATATTGTAGCCTATGTATGGCTTTAAATTAAAGGGTGGTTTGACATGCTCTTTGGTATTATTTGCCACTGGAACAGCAAACAACATAATGAACAGCCTAAAATAATGTTCTGAATCAGTTTTTTGCCTGTACTAGAAAAAGAAATTCTGCTACATTTAATTTTTCCTCTCTGTACTTTACATCCCTTCCTGGGATCACCCTGGATTAATCCAGCCCTCAGAAGAAGGTGCACCATAGTGGCCTACGATTCTTCAGTGATTCATAACATTGCACCATATACATTTTAATATAAAATGTCTTTAGGGTTTTTTATGCATTAAAACAGTGCAAATGAAACAGTCTTTGCATTTATTACATTTATGTAAGTATTTATGTGTAATTCACAGGACCTGTGCTGGTGATGGGACCAGTCTTTCTGACTTTAAAACAAATCACCTTCATCTCATCATTCCTCAGAAAATTTAGACAAAGTGTCCTACTAAATTCTGCTTAATTTTGTAATTACAAATTTCATCCGAAACCTGTAAGGCTGCAGGGACAGGTATCATGTCCTTCAGCCACTGAAGGGCTTGATAATCATTCTCTAAGACAAATCAGTAACATTTCAGTGTGTCAGAAGCCCATTTTATTGCAAAGGTTCCTCACTTTCCCCACTGTGGAATATTTATTCTCTATTGAAAATAATTTGCAGCTGATGTACTGCATGCATTTCAGCAGCCCCATGCCAGTTCCATGTCTTGATGCATCATTGTGAATGACAAATGGTTGCTTAAAGTCTGGGATCTCAAAGACTGGTTCTGAGTACAAGTATAAATTTAAGTCGTAGAAGGCTGCCTTGCACTCCTATGTGCTTTTGATCTTTTGTAGCTTGTTCTTTCTCATTAGTTCAGTATGCTGAAAAGTTAAGTGTCTCCTACGAACTGAAAAGACCTCACCCACTTTTTTGGTGGTAGGTGCTGGAGAGACTTTGATAGCCTATGCTTGTGGGTTTTCCAGGTATTCCTGGTTGCACTTTGATTGTCAGTCCCGTTTCCACAATTCTCTGGAAGGTCATATTTTCTAGGTGTTTTTCCCAGGTCATGCTGTAGATAATGAGTTAATTTATGCAGGCTGCAGAAAAAACCCTAACCCTAACCCTCTTTGTCTCTCAGGACATTGTCCATCCACCTCTGGAATGTTACCAGTGCTCCATGTAACCCGAATAACATAACCATAAAATTATATAGTTTGTACAGAGCACTTTAGACTGTCATCTCTCTTGCTGATTGACTCAAAGGTATCCGCCAGTAACTTTTGCACATGTGCAACGTCATTAAAAACTAGTCTCTCCTTCAGACCATCAACTCTTTACAATTCCACATTAAAATGTACTAATCTACTAAGCTGCACAATTTGCAATTGACAAAAATTGTTCAATCATTCTCACTTCCAACATTCTCAGTTCCACCTTCAGTTCAAGTCTTGTATTAGTGGCACTGGCACTCTGCAGTTCACAGATATTGTGCTGTGATCATCCTTATTGGCTCCTCTATGGACAGGTTCAATGGAATTCTGGTCATCACTTCTGGTATTAAGGACCGGGTCTGACAATTCTGGTCATACAATAGAAGCCCTTCCACTTCCTCAATTCCCGCCATGGTCTCAGAATGTTGATATAAAGTTCTACGTTTTTTTGGACAAGCTCCATTCATATGTGGTGCATTTACAAAACACCTCTACACTCACTCACTCACTCACTTTTAAGTAACTGCGTTACCCTGATCAGGGTCATGGTGGATCTGGAGCCTATCCAGGAAACACTGAGCATGAGGTGGGAACACACCCTGGATGTGGCAGTGTTCCATTGCAGGGCACTATGCACACACATACATTCACACACTCATTCACACCTAGGGGCAATTTACCTTAGCCAGTCCATCTACTGCCATGTTTTTCGAAGGTGGGAGAGGATCAGAGAACCAGGACGAAATCCACATGAACATCGGGAGAACATGCAGAGAAACTTCGTTGGCAAGAAGTACTGATTTTTCTCAGCTCGTTCATCTTGTCTTGTATCTTGACATAGGACAGGAGGTTCAATATGTGTCTTCATTGATGATGCCCAGCAAACCTTGTGCCTTGTCTTCCATGTAGGAGCTTAAACAGAAAAAATCTTTGGAAACTTGTGGGACACCTCTGTATGTGAACAGCAGATACAGAAACCAGGTGTCCCAGTCAGTTTCTGTTTGTCACATATTGTGCTTGTACATCATATTCTTGACCCTAGATTGAACCTCTCAACCATCGCAGCAGTCTCGGGGTGGAATCGTGTGGTATATTTAGTAGTTTATACTTATTCCTAGCAGCAAGAATAGCTCTTTTATTTGCAATGACATAAAATTAGTGCCTTGATCTGTAAGCATTTTACTTGGTATGCCTACCCCTGAAATCAACTGAACTTGCCATTTATTATCTGACATGTTTGAATTTTTTTTTAGTTGTGTAGTGCCTTCCTGAACAGTTTTTCTGCAACAGACATAGTATATCCATTCTTGAAAATGGCTCTTCAGTGATTAACAAATTAATTAGGGACACTCTAATTTTCTTCCTGCGGCTTTTAACTGACTCTCGGGCAAGATCCCCAATGTTTAGGTACTGGCATGACCAGTAAAAATGACTCAATGTCCTGTTGAGTGTTTTAGTATGTCCTAGATGGCTTACACATCATTCTGAGTGTCCTAATTTCAACAATTTAATTTTGAGGCATTTAGGACGCACCAACTGCTCATTCCTTTCCTTGACCCTGTACAGTTTATCTTCTTTGAGGATAATTTGGCGTTCCTGTTTAATCTGTTTTGTGCACTTCATGAAATAGGCTTGAGTGCTACTTGGTAATAAAAGTACTTCTCAGTAAATAAGCTTGGCCTTAAATTTCAACAAGAGTTTTGCTAACACCCATAGCTGTTTTAAAAGTTTTGAAAGCTTGTTACTATTTTTACCCTTTCAGATTGCTTCACTGTGACTTCACTGAGATGTGCTTCATAACTCATCTCCTGGGTTCACCATCTTGAGGTACTGTTCAAGGATTATATGATCTGATTATATGATATGTGTTTTCTTTGGTTTTGTGATTCAGCATCATCTATTGCTCATACAGGTCATTTGTTCTTGTATAGAGTTCTTTTTGTTTTGTGCCCAATCCATTCATGTTACAGCTATGATGTACAGTATTCTGTATATAAATTTTGAAAAAAGGGTGTGACACTAACCCTAACCCTAATCCTTAAATGAAGCAGAAATATAGGATGATGTTGTGAAATATAGGAGTGTCTGATCACCTTGTCAGAATTGTCACTTGCAAAAATGTTGACTCTGACTGCCTCAATAATATGCAGATTAGGGACAATCACCACTTACTGATCCTGACTATGAACTACAAAAAAGAAAATCAGGAAAAAGATGTGTAATGTTACATTGGCTTGAGGCAATGGCTGAATATTCAGGCAAATAGGTAGTTGTTAGGGCTCTCCCTCACTAAATACATAAAGAAGAACGTTTGATCATTTACCAGGATGCTTATAAAAGGTGTTTGCATACTAGTAAAACAAAATGTGTATTGTCAATAAGATTGGTTTGCAAAAGGTTGTCATTTCTCAGGCCATAATTTATAAATTAGACCTACAGTGGGTGTTACTCTGGATTTTTTTTTTACAAAAATGTATGCAAAGTTTATCTTATATGGATATACTCATGGTATTTTTTTAATTACATACATGTAATAATACTCTTGCAACATTATATCTTTTTTCAACACACCTTCTTACAACTCCTATTTGTGCTAATTTGTAATAAGCTGACATTTGTGGAGAACATAATGTATAATTGTGTTGCCCTGTCTGCCTCTGCAATGGTATATTAAAAAAACAAAAGAAATGCTGTTCCACACAGTTTGATCTGTTCCATTTGGACTGAACATTGAGCTGGTTATTTATAGACTGGGTAACAAATTCCACTTTCTATTGCAGGTCTAGAGGGCGCCAAAATCACCAGGAAGTGCATCAACACAACGCGTTGCAACATGCACAGGGTGACATATATCATATTACTTTACTTTACTTTTTTTTTATTACTGTTGTAGTGTGTGTGTGTGTGTGTGTGTGTGTGTGTGTGAAACATACACCGGACAAGAACTCTTTTACTAACTCTCTCTTTCTCTCATATGTTTCACTCATCCTACCATTGCTGCAAAGAGCCGGGTTGCCATAGCAACTGCCTCCGCTGGTATGCTTCCTCTCCTCAGCTCCGATAAAGGGTCTGGCAGAAGCCGTCCCACCAAACCACTGAGTTTATGAGCAAGAAAAAGAAAAGGAAACAGAAAGAGCAGAGGAAGAAAGCCAGTCTTATATAACTCATCCAATTTTAAAGACACTCTATAAATGGTGTCTGTTGCATAAACCTGAAAATTCCTGCATATCTTGGTTTCCAATGCACAAACACAAATGAATCTTACTCAAAGATACAGAAACACAGACAAAATCTATAATTCGATTACAGAGAACTGATGCAATGCTGACAGAGAAACGTTGAGAAACGTTGTCTCGTTTTAACTGTACACTGTACCACATGTATACGCTGAAATGACAATAAAAAGACACTTGACACTTGACACTTGACAGAGCCAAGTTTTCATCCTGAACAATTTCTGTAAACAAAACACTTAAAGAAATGAATCTAATACAGAAAATTAGACTACCAAAAAAATCTTTCAATCATGTCTGCCATGTTTTAGAGTTGATATGAAATTATGTAATGACCTCAAACAAACAAACAAACAAACAAACAACAACAAAAAAAGGGATGATATCCAAGTATCTATAAGCATGCCAGGTGTGTGGTTCCTCTCTCCAATTTTCCACATCCCGGTCAGAGCTTTCTAGTGTAGCTTGTATGTAAAAGTGCCTATTACTTAAGTGAAGAACTAATGAGCTGACAAATATACATTGCTGCAAATTTTTATTCACATGTATAAATTTCATGTTGACAATAAACCACATTACCTATATTTTAGTAAAGCATTCCCACATGTACAATTGTGATTATTAATATTATTTTTTATTGTTATTGCTTACACTAATCTATTAACTACACAATACTTGCTCATTGATAATACTGATATCGATTTTGATTATTATTTAACTGCAAGTCAAACATTTTTCAGGTTGATAAATGGTATGCTCAAACACACATCACATGCACCAAAAATGAAATTGACAAATAAATTGTCAGTAGAACTGATGAATATGGGCTATTTTTATATCCACTCTGCAGATTCTGATCTTGATCTCAGTGAGCTCCAGTCATTACTCTCCTCATCACTCCAACTACTGAATGAAGCCATGGAAACAAAGTCAGAATGCACAAAAGGGTTACTGCAGTTACATCTCTGCAGGATCTGGACATTGTAACCCTTGACAACCGTACAATCCAACCAGTCAAGTCAGTCCTATAAAACCACTCGGACACACCAGGTCATAAAAAATATAACCAAATAATTGACAGAGGCAGGAGATTGGCAATCCGGGTAAGTTCATGGTGGATCTGTTCAAGATTTCTATATGAAATGGAAAAGAGATGGCCAGATAAAAGAAGAAAGAAGTGAAAAATTACTGTAACACTGTAATAGGACTGACAGATTCTGTGTCTTTCTTTATGGAGGGAGAAAGAAAGTAAGAAAGGTTGATTTTATTTTTAAAACTATAGCCACTGACTATGTGTGTGTGTGTGTGTGTGTGTGTGTGTGTGTGTGTGTGTGTGTGTGTGTGTGTAAAAGTTATATCATTTTAAATTCTAGTTACCCAGAAATGAAAAGGGAGAAAACAGTAAACTCCTACAGAACAGGTAGAGTTGTCTTGTTTGTTTGTTTCCTTATAATAATAAAATGATAGAATGAAATAACTGAATGAAAAATTATTACCCTGCAACTAAAACCTCATGTGAGCAGCCTATAAAAGGCTTATGCTACATCACACTTATCCTCTGGTCATCGTTGGTCCAGGAGGTATTCCATTCAGTTTTAGAATCTTGGTTACACATATAACCTTTCCTTTTACTTCTTTTTCCTTCAAACTGGCAGGAGAGTTTCCTTTGGAACTACTGGAGGCCATGTATCAAAGTAATCATGAGCATTGATAGTGTGTACTGGTAGCACACCTTTCCAAAGAATAACAGACAGTACTCAAAGTGCAAATACTATCTTTTATTGAGACTGAGAATCACTCAAAGTGGTAATTCTTCCTATTGACCAAGAGGATCACTCAAAGAGCTGATATTGTTCTTTAGACTACTGAGGTTGCAAATCACTCAAGTGATGATAGTGTTCTTTTTTGAGAATGAGAATCACTCAGCCTTCTGATAACACTCTCTAACACATGGTTTTGATGAAGCCTGTAAAATCTAGCAAAGGTAGACAGTGAACCGTCACCATGTCACCACTTCAGAAATGTCTGCAAGTGACACTCCCCTTAAAGCCACCTCAGGAGGTAGCCATAGTATGCGTCAAATGGTATTTAATAAAAGAAGGTGATTCTTGGCCTGTGTTCAATTATGCTTGCACAATCACTTCCTTTACCCACCCTGAACTTGTTTTTATGGTCCTCCGCAACCCACACAAACAGCTAGCCAGCTGACAGTCACTTACACATAATGCTTGACAGCCCTAGACTGGACTTAAGGTTTACCTGGGTACATTCTCATCCTCAAGAGCAGATAGGTTGACAGGTTTATTGATATACTGCGGTGTCAATATCTTTGGTAGGAATGCTGGAATATGGTGCTAGCATGACATAAATGAGCTCCAGTACCCAGTGCAGACACTGCATGCTGACTGATAACACATGTAGTTTGCCTACTAATCTTGCTGTACTAATGTTGGCAAAAAAGCTGTCTTCAGCAAAAGTGAAAGACACTTAAACCTGCATCTAAAACTGCTTTGCACCAAATCTAGATCCCACTGTGGAATCAATGTTTCATGGGAAGGAGATGTTCCTCAACTCAAAGAAATGATTGGACCAATTTATATACTACCAGCAGTAAATCAGCAATCTGTCCCCGGTGCACAATGCTGTCACATACAGTATTAGGATGGACCCAAAAGACACTATAAGTCACTTTAAGTTGCTGTCTCAAGCAAAAGTGAAAGCCACTTTACATATGCAAATATTCTGGGATTGCTCCCAGCAGACAGGTCTATTATTTCAAGGCGTGTGATCTACTGAACCAGAGGGGACACCAGAGGTCAGATTGGATGGGTAGCAGTCATGGAGGACCTGTAAGTAATATTAATAGGTGTAACAATGATCTGTTCTGATAGGATGAGATATCAACCCTCTGGTTACCTAGTTTATCAGATGAGTGGTGGAAAATCATACAGCTCATGGTTTAGACAATAATGCACCCTTATTATCCTGGCCCAAAACATTTGTCTCTGCCCTGTCTTAGAAACAACAAAGGACAATGAGTTGACTGGCTGCAAACAGGTCCAGTCTTTTTACCTTTCCTGAATTACCAACTTGTAAGTGCTCTGATATGTAGGCAGCTCTGAAGACAGGAGTCACTGCCTGCTTCCAGAGCTTATGTGCCTGACCTCAACATTGCTCACTGTTTTATGCTTCCATAGTTATTGATACAAAGCAACACTGTGGTGTTGTCAGTGCACACAAATATATGTATGTATTTTTCAGTGCCAGCCAAAGGTTTGGACACACCTAGTCATTCATAGTTTTTTTTCTTTATTTTGACTTTTTTCCAAATTGAAGAACAATACTGAAGACATCAAAACTATGAAATAACCTATGGAAGATATGGGATTATGTAGTAAACAAAAAGTGTTAAAAAAGCCCCCCTAAATATATAATATTTTAGATTCTTCAAAGTAGCCACATTTCACTTTGACAGCTTTGTACTCTATTGGCACTATCTTCAATTATTTGCAGTTTTCATAGCTATTGGTTTAATTGCATGACTAAATAAGAGTAATGCATTAAGACAGCTATACTCTATTAGAGAGTTATGTTCTATTACACTGGTATGAAAATCATCTGAAATTTTGTTAAGTTTAAACTCAATTTTCTATACATTCTGTACTGTTCATTACTTGTTCATGTGTGTGTGTGTACTGTCCACTTTAATAAAAACACACACTCATACAACTGCTCATTTATGCAGTTATTCATTCAGCCAATCATCTGGTAGCAGAATGCATAAAATGCCAATATAGGTTTAGTAAGACCAATAAGAGCTTTAGTTAATGTTCACATTAAAAAAATGTGAAATATCTGTGACTATGGCATGTTGTTGGTTCCAGATGGGGTGGATTGAGTATTTTAGTTTGTTTGTTTTGTGAAAAAGTATTAAAGATTTGTATGTGGTTTAAAATAGATATTTAAATTGTGTGGATATGTATTTATGAAAACATTTTCGGGGGTCATAGACTTTTTGTTACTGCTTATCTATATTAGCCTTGTTGCTAACGTAACTTAGAAACACTGCTGTCTTGGCAATAAAATGCAATAAATGCAATAAAATTCCCTTATATAAGCATGTTTTCTGCTGTGAGGACAAATTCAGCATTTCTTAACATCATTAATAAAAACATCTTAGATAATGTCTAATGTCTAGTGATAATATACTGTTTACAAGCATCCACCTGGTGTTTTTCACCAGAGATGAATGAAAGTAATGGGGGAAGGAGGCTAGGTCTGTCAAAGGCTTAAAAGAGAAAGAGAAGGAAATGATATTAAAGAGGGTAAGGGCATAAGAATTATTGTGCTGATGATGTTGGCTGAGTAACTTCCAAGGACGTCAGCAAGTAAAACACACCTGGCTTTGTGAAGCGTGTGTGTGTGTGTGTATGTGTGTGTGTGTGTGTGTGTGTGTGTGTGTGTGTGTGTGTGTGTGTGTGTGTGTGTG
>JAQQZR010000004.1:12497578-12508244 GCA_030068235.1 Notoglanidium macrostoma
ACAGTGTGACCCAAATGAGGACGGGATCCCTTTTGAGTCTGGTTCCTCTCAAGGTTTCTTCCTTTTGCCATCTCAGGGAATTTTTCCTTGCCGCTGTCACCACAGGCTTGCTCATTAGGGACATATATATAGATAAATGTATAGCTTCATAATTTTATATTCAGAATTATATACTTTTGTGAAGCTGATTTGTGACAATGTCTGTTGTTAAAAGCGCTATACAAATAAAATTGAATTGAATTGAATTGAATAGTAACCATATCTCAGTATGTATAACAAGAGACTTCTTTAAAATTATTTGGCTTTCTCTAGATTTCTTGACTTCTTCTTTCCTTCTTTTTAACTCTATTTTATCCATCTCTTCATCTTTCTTTCGACTGTTCATCTCTCTCCCCTTTTATTATCATGCTTTTTCTTTCCTTTCTTAACTTTTCTGTTATACTTGTTTTACTTGTTGTATACTTCTGTTTTCATTTATTTTACTTTCTTCACCTCTCCTTTACGATCGCTTGTACCTCTATTCGACTGTTTTTTTCTTGTTGTCACTCTCTCTATATCATTGATTCCCTCTCTTCTTCTTTACGATTCTCTGTCAAACTACTGAATATTGTTACTCACAATGTGTAGCAATGTTAGCAAATAGATTATTAGTTGAAATGACATTATAACAAATATATGAAACTAATATCTAATATCAGGTGGTGCCGCCGTTAGCACTGCAGTTTCACAGAAAGAAGGTCCTGGGTTCGATCCCCGGGTCACTCAGGGTGCCTTTCTCTGCGGAGTTTGCATGTTCTCCCCGTGCATGTGTGGGTTTCCTCCTGGTGCTCCGGTTTCCTCCCTCAGTCCAAAGACATGCAGATTACTGGCTACCGAACTGGCTACTCTAAATTGCCCATAGGTGTGAATGTGTGTGGTTGTTTGCCTGTGTTGACCCTGTGGTGGACTGGCAACCTGCCCAGGGTGTACCCTGCCTCTCACCCGAAACGACTGCTGGGATTGGCTCCAGCTTCCCCCCGCGACCCAGATGGATAAAGCGATATGGATAATGGATGGGTGGAATATCTAATATCTGTCTGACTACTAGTTTTATTATATAAGAAACTTCTTTGATAAACAGCATCATTTACTTCCCTCTATACTAAGTTTTTCTGTATACACTCAGTTGTATATGTGTGCAAGTTTAATATGCCTGTTTGTGTGCTTTATTAACTTTTGCTGGGGGAAGTGACATGTAATAACATCTCAGTAGGTGTTTTCCTCATGTTTCTTCTTTGTAGCAAGACTCTTGTCCCACTGAAACACAGCAGGTCTATTTTTATCAGAAGTTTTCTTACAGGAGGGTTTTAATATGCATTTTCACAACAGCTGAGAAGTTACATCACCCCCACCACCTATCTCAACATACACCCACACACACTGCAATGTCTCTTTGTCTCTCACTCACTTTCACACCATACATTAAGAACATAAAAGTTTAAAATTCTCTAGAGAAAAGAAAGGCGTGTCACCATGACGACACCAAAAGACCATGCTCCATGCTCCTTCCTTCCTCAGGCCCAAATTGAGGGTGGCGTTTGAAACAAATCAAGAGAAGCTTGCTGGATAATGAGAGAGAGAGAGAGAGTGAGAGAGAGAGAGAGAGAGAGAGAGAGAGAGAGAGAGAGAGAAATACTGCTTGGATTAATCCTCCCCTGGGTCACCATGGCAACACTACACCTCTCATAAATTTTTTTCTCTCATTTGGTGAGACAAGAAAAACAAATACAAAATGTTTGTATGAAAATAAAAGGGAAACTGAACAGAGCTATGTATGATGCCATTGCCCGTAATGCCAATCTCCAATCAGGATAGAACAGATAGTTGAGTTTGTCATGTGCCTTTCAGCCCACAGATAATCACATGACCTCCAATAAAGCTCCTACCACTGTTCATAGTCTTCTGTTTATTAATATAACTCATCTTTAAATAACTCCAACTGCATGTTTGCAAAGTCTTGCTCTAGCACTGTGTCTGTAATGATTCTCAGGCTTTCTTATCTGCCTAACATGTTTTGATCATAGCCTGCTTTGTGTTTCCTGTTTTAGGTTTATCTTGTTTATGCCTGTTTGCTGATCTCCAGACAATTTGCTTGCCAGCATTGCCTAGCTCTTTTGTTTGTTTGCTACACTGGATTTAATAAAACCAGAAAACCTGCACTTGCAGCTGTCTGTCCGTTTCATGACAGTTTAACATTTGGACACCTTATAACACTTGGACAACTTAAAGATTTTCTGTCAAGGTGGTGCCCTACCTTAACTCATGAACGGAGGAAATGAGGGAATTGACTCTGGATTTATTTGTATTTCATAAAAATTAAATTATAAGAATGGTATGGCCACTAACACATTTCATAAAAATTCAGTCATGTAAATTCATATGAATGCAGATGGGCATTTACAAGCAAGAGACCATGTTCATTTCATATGAGTGGACAATGTGGTTTGATTTTATTTGGATTTTTAATTCACTAAGTTAGAAAGGAAGGTATGACTGGTAATCTTGCTAAATACTTCAAAAGAATTTCATAGTTCTAAAGAATTCAAGTCATGTAAAATTTATTTCCTACGTTGACCAACTTGGTTCTTACATTGGTAGCACATCTCAAATAATAAAAAAAGGCACTACATATTTTCCTTTTATTCTCATCAGTCTGTTTTCTTTTGCATTTTCTTGGACACTTCCTGTTTCCTGTTTTGTTCCTGCAAGTGAAAGCAAAAAAATTCACCAAAAGGAGCTCTTTGTCAGAATTTACTCAGAATTTTGGATATTTTGGAAAAAATTATGAGACTGTACTCCATTTGTAGCAGATTCAGAATCCTGAGTGAATCCTTTAGTTGTTTAACATAGGCTGACCAGATGTCCTCTTTTCCCCGGACATGTCCTCTTTTTAAGACCTGGAAATTGTGTCCGGCCAGGGTTTTATACTTGTCTGCGATTTTGAGCTGCCTAAACATACGTCACATCTCTTAAAAACTAGTTACTATCCTACATGCCTATTCACTTCCACTTGCGCTAATGGATCCAAGAGATAGCAGTTTTGGGCTTTGAATATCTCCCTGATATCTCCCTGAACGTTCTCAGGCTACCATCATTGGTTCTTCGTCTTAACCTTAAAAAATATGAATTGGTTAGCACCACCTAGTAGCACCAATCACTGCCATCAGCACCGGTTTCCTTGGTTACAACAAGCACATGGTACTCGATATCTGCAGTGCAATATGCCGAAATGCCGTTATAAATTCACTGACGATTTACAAAATAAATCCCTGTGCTTTCGTCTCGGTCGCGATGCATGGGAGGCTGAGTGCATGACATGCAAAGCAGGCACATGCGTGTCAGTGGCTAATAAAAGATGCCACCGACCAACTGATTTCAGGAGATTTCACTGGTCTTAAGGCTCACCAGAAGTGGACCAAATATTTTGAGAGGTCAAAGAGCATTGATTTTCACTCAGAGCTGCTGAAAATGGCCCAGTGTTTTTTTTTTGCCATACCTGCTCACAACGCTAATACGGAGCGAGTTTTCTCCCTGATGCAAGCACAATGGACCAAGGAAAGGAATCATTGAGTGTAGACTTGAAGGGGATCCTGTGCACCCAATACAACTTAAAGCATATGACAAGCAAGGACTTTCATACTTATGTTATGAGCAATCCCCAGTTATTACGAAAGATCCAGTTGTCACGGCGATCACGCCGTCGAGGCATAGCTAGACACAAGTGCAGGATCCGGAGACAGAGGTAAAAGCTGTACAGTGTTTATTGAAAAGACAACAGGCAGAGGTACAGAATCGGCAGGCAGAGAGAGTAATCCACAAACGGAAAAAGGGGTCGAGCGATCAGCAAACAGAGTATTATAGGCAGTCCAAAAACAGTAGTCAAAACAGAAAACAGTGTAAACGAACACGGGAATATAACGCTCGGCAATAGTGTCGCAGGGCTTGACTAATGCTGTGCATATTAGGCACAAAGGCAGTCCTTTAAAACATGGCATAATTAGTCCATAAACAAGATGCACCTGTCTCCCCTTGGCAGTCCTTGTGGCTGGGAGCATGTGCTCATGGGAACTGTAGTCCGTGTAGTCTCCGCTTCCGCTTTGAGAGCAATGGAGCAAGAGGAAGCACTGCGCGCCTGGCCGAGCTGTCAAAGGTCGACTAGGTCATGACACTAGTCCTCAGGAAAATATGCCAAAAAATAAAAATTTAAATAAGCCACCTCAGGATGACTGAAAAGTGTCTAATCCAGTCCACTTTTTTCCTATTTTCTGATCTTTTTTGTGTTCAAATCTGTGGCCCTATATACGAAATGTGGGTTTTTTTTCATTAAGGACAACATTGGTCAGGACAAGTTATCTTCTGAAAGATTTTGTGAAAAAGTTCAAAATGTTCAGTTTAATCTAGGCCTAGGGGCCACAATGTTCTTTAGGGCCATAAAGCTCATTGATCAGATCACCCTGACTGTGTTGACACATTTGTATAACGCCCCACTCCCCAAACCCCCCCCACACAAACATGTGCACGCTAAGGTGTCCTCTTTTTTGAAAACCAAAATATGGTCACCCTATTTAACACAAAAAAAAATGTGAAAACCAGATGTTTTATATTATTGCTATTAATTAAAGAATATAAAAAACAAAAGAAAGTGCCCCAACAAAACCCATAAATTAAGCCATTGAGACTAATAAAACTAATCATTCAATTATGATAAAAGAAATGTGGCCATATAAATAGATGAGGGCTGATCTGCCTGCACAAAGATGTAAGCATAAATGCCTCAGCTGATGGAAAATGTAGCACTCACTTACTATTATATATATTATATGTTACTAAACCTTTTCATTGGCATAGAAGTAAGTCAAAATAACATCCATGTCTGCTTTCCAACCTTTTTTTTGTGCTCGCAGCTTTTATTAAGTTTTTGGCTTTTATTATGTTTTTGGCTGTTACTACATAATAAGCTGTTTTGGTAATGCAATTTGCACTTTATGGATGATCAACATGGGCACACAAGTAAGAAAATTTGATTTTACGAAATTTTTGTAAATCCAGTGGAACATTTTAGTTAATTTGTCTCACTAACTTTACTTAAAGAGTGATAAATGAAGCCCATTATGAGCAGTAAGCATACACTGTGGCTCTCATCACACATGGCTCCCAGCACAAATAGCCTGTCACACTTGCACTGGAGTCCACCACGGGCTCCATTTTCCAGGAGCACACGTAGCATTCAAACATGGGCAACACAGACTCCAGTTCTTTCACATGTTGAAATTCAACCTCATACTAATCATGCACACCTTCCCCTCATCACACATCACCCTAGAGTCTATAATGAGACTCTCCACGAGCACACAGACACACACACACACACACACACACACTCACTCACACACACACACACACACATTGTAGCATGCGAGCATTCAGCGATGAGACACAAACCATGCGGAAGACAGGGATAGCAGTGAAACAAACCAAAGTTCATGTAGTTTATTAAATGAAAGTGAAAGCAAAAAATATTAGCACTTGGGGAAAGAACGCAAATGAAGTGTCCGAAATATGTGGAGGTAAATGGAGTGAATTCCGTGCTGGGGTAGGTGCAGGAAATCCTTATGGTGAGGGGAAAACTGCAGCCACATGGGGAAAAAGTTCATTGGGCTGGTAATCCACACTCACCTGTGTGTGCCACCTCTTCCTTATTAAAGCCCGCCACTGTGGTCTGGAGAAAGAATAATTATCTTTCTCCAGACATGCCAGATTCTGCAGCCCCACCTCCGCCAAGGTGACGTCTCTTCAGTGTTGCCGGTGCTCCAATTCTACATCATTGCTGGGGTTCCCTGTCAGCTAGGAGCCAAGATGTGTTCATGGCCACTGGCTGAATTAGGCAGCAGCCCCTCCAGGTCCATACCCATCCACTTGAATGGGACCTCGATGATGCTGAGGGGGATGAGAGGTGCAAGCGTTGGTTTGTATGGGGATTGTCTTCTGACACTCTGCACAGGCCTGGCAGAACCTCTGCACCTCTGCTACCATCCCAGGCCAGTGGAAGCGATCTGGGATGGTCTCAAGGGTATTGTGTGCTAACAAATGGCTTCCAAGTGGGTGCGTGGGAGCCAAGTGGTATGATGGAGGTGGTTTGGAGCTTAGCACCAACAGGAGATCCGTTGGCTCTCTGCACCTCATACAATGGAAGTACAAGAGTCCATTAGGAGTATGAAAATAGGATTTGGGGAGCCTGGTTCCGGGGTGCTTTAACTGATCATCCTCCTTCTGTTCTCTCCCAAATCAGCCTTCATGAGCAACCTGCTGGCTGACACACAAGAGAGGTTAGTCTCAGATACACCTTCAGGGCCTAGACTCACCTTCAGGGCCCGCTTCGGCAGCCAGGGCTTCATCCTTGGCTTGGAGGCCGGTGGCCGTCACTACCGTGGACCGGCGGCGGACTGTCCTCCTCCTCATCCAGGTGGCTCATCCCCCTGGCTCCTCTTCACCCAGGGCATCCTGGTGGCCGGGCCAGTCTCGACCTATGAGGAGAGGAACCGGGAGACTGGGGATTAGTCCCACTGTAATTGGCCACTCACCTCTCCGATGCCCCAGGCGAACCTCCATGTTCGGCACCTCACGCACATCCCCATGATGGCATGTTACCAGGACCTTGCCCTTGGGGTGGGGAGTGGCCGAGAGTGTGGAGGGTCGCACCAGGGTGATGCGGCTGCAGATGTCCAGTAGAGCTGTCCCTCTAGGTGTACGGCCACAGACGGTGTGGCTGGCACAGGGTTTTCTGTGTAGCTTGCAGGCTGTAAACCACATCTTCGGGGAGGTGGAGCTGTCCGGCTCCATCGGCATGGGAATGTCCAGCCACTCGCTGGCCGCCCAGAGCTGTCAGTTGAGGTGAGGGCCTGAAGGGTCATAGAGGAGGAGTATGGTGGGTCGACCCATCTCCAGCATAGACAAAGCTGTCTCGACCACTGCCACTAGCTAGCGGGTGGAGGTTGGGTGGGCCATGTTGATGGCTCGTTGCTCTTCCGTGGGGAGGCCCCGCAGGAATCTGTTGGTAGAAATCCACTGGACGATTTCTTCCGAAGTCAGGGTTTCCGGCTGGAGCCAGTGCTGGGTGATTCATAGCAGCTCATCCACTTGCCTGCGTGGCTCCCGGTTGTGGCAGTACGTCTAGTGGTGGAAGGCCATGGTGGCCCAACTCACAGAGAGGCCACGGCAATCCAGGATCACGTCCTTGATGATACCATATTTAGCAGCTTCTTCAAGGGAGAGAGAGTGATACACACACTGGGCATCACAGGTGAGGAGCGGGGCAAGGAGTTGGGGCCATTCCTCGCTGGGCCATCTCTCCCACTGTGCTGTTCTCTCAAACAACCCAAGATACACGTCCATGTCGTCGTCCCGTGTCATCTTTGTCAGGTGATGGAGGAGTGCGTCCTGGGCGTGATTTGACACCAGAGACAGGGATTGTGGTGAAACAAACCAAAGTTTGTGTAGTTTATTAAATAAAAGTGAAAGCAAAAAAAAAAAAGCACTTGCGGAAAGAAAGGTAGAGGAAATCCTCATAGCGAGGGGAGAACAGCGGCCACACGGGGAAAAATTTAAGGTCCTCGGGCTGGTAATCCACACTTGGGCTTATCCAGAATCTTCTTATCAAGAATCTAATGTTCGCGATATCAGAACACAGTGTGTTCTGCCGCTTTCTTTTTAAAGCTTGCCGCTGTATTCTGGAAAAAGAATAATTATCTTTCCCCAGACGTGCCGGATTCTGCAGCCCCGCCTCCGCTGAGGTGACGTCTCTTCTGTGTCCCCGGTGTTGATGTCATCGCAGGGGTTCCCTGTCAGCAAGGAGTGCTTGCTTCGGGAAAATAGCGAGGCTGCGTAGCCGCAAACACCACAACACAAACACACACTTTTTGCGAAGCAACAGTCAGTACTTTCTAGTCTGTTCTTGCCCAACACTTTTTATTGTAATGATTGACATTCTGCTTTTGACTGGCATTCTGTTTTTTTGGTTGTTGATTATTGTAATACCTGATTTTATCTGTTTGTTGATCACTCAACCCTCTGCCTGTTTTGAGTTTGGTTAATGTTTTGGATCTGTTTGTCTGCCTCTGTTTATTAAAAAAAATGCATTGCTCCTGCATCCATGTCTGCCTCTCTTTGTCTCTAAGATAGCATTAGCCGCATATATTTTGTAATCTTTTGAGTATTGTCTCCACCCCTGTCTTGTCATTGGTGTATCTTCATATTGTGTCATGACTGCACTTACCTTTTCCCTGTTCTGCCTTTAATTAGTTAATGATCAGTTTTTATATTTAAGCCTGTCTTTGTCTTTCTCTAGTAGGAACTATAGTTCCTTGTTGCTTTTTGCCTTGCTTATGATCGTGAATTACCATAGTCATCTGGTATGTGCTCTAACCCCTGCATGGAACATGGTTGATGATTATTGGATTTGCCCTAATAAACAGCATGCTGATGTTATGCACTTGCGTCCTGCCTCAACATGCTCCCTTATGATGATTTAATAAAATTATTTTCTAAAACTATTTTCTTGGTAGTACTGAAGGCCTGGAATAAAGTGTATAGTCGGCCTCTGCATTGTTGAAAGCATCAAATATAATGTAATAATAAAACTGATCAATAATTGAGCTTTAGAGGTCAAGTTCTTGCTAGAACATTAGGATTTTGGAAACTTCCCGCATACAGCGCACATAATCCATTCACACATTATTCACACTTTATCAGTCCATTATTTTTGACTGTTATTATTGTATAGTCTCTCTGACCAAGGCAAATCATCTATTCTTCATAATGCATTGTAAGCAACTAGGTTTTAACAGAGAATAGCTGCAAGGAGTGAGTAGGTCCATATTTAATAAATGATAGAAATAACTGTGTAATGAAATAAGATGTAAAGTAACTATGTTATCTGTAACATATTGTAGCTAGAGGTCATATGTGTCTATTGTACCTGTTCTTTCTGTCAGGCTATAGATAAATTGGGCAATTTATTTTATTGGTGTGTTATGTTAAAAGAACTGTAACCATTCATACTACCAATTCCTTGCTTATAGTGAGAGCAGGTTTATTTATCAAGACAACATTTATGGAAAAAAAAATGTCCATGATGTTTAAAATGGGGGTCAAATGAAACCAGAAACAGAAGGTTGCTGAGGAAATGTGGCGGATAAAAAGCATGCATACAGCATGTGACATTATCACAACATGGTAATTAAGATCTTATTGTGTCCCCATCTGCTCTCACAGGTTCCTTATTTCCTTTCCTTCTTCACCCTTTCTTCATATTCAACACCATCCAACACTCTACAACTAAAATATGGAGAACTGTAGATCAATAAGATGGAGAGGATAAAGGAAGAAGTAGGAAGAGCAGCACTTTTGTCAGAATGTTTCAGTTCCCCTGCTGGGTTTCGGGTTGAGTCAAAAAATGTGTAAAGATTACATTGTATCTGAGGTAAGGTGTTAAATAGAAACACTGCATTGTTCACAGTAAATGCACAGAAAGCATTTACTTTAGGCTAGGAAGATAATTGTAGGTATCTAAGAAAAAAGGAAAATGTAGTTGATGTTAAAAATAAAGAGATAGATAGATTGTTTTATAGAGAAAAAAAGGAGGGGAAAGTAAGAAGAAAAATACTTCTCAGGGAAATAAAAGTACTCAACTGTCCTATTAAATTATTAAAACTTGTCATTGTACTGATATCTTTGTGGGGGCATCTTTAGTAACTTTAGATAGAGGTGTACAATTGAGCAACATCATTAAAGTAAGTTAGTACAAACTAAGGACCACAGTTGTACATTTGTCTTATATTGACTTTGTAAAGTAACATTTTTCAATACAATTTCTGTCAGCACAGATAAAGCAAATAATTACAAAACTGATTTTGGACCCCAGGTGATGTGAGTCTTAATAGCTAATAAGAAATGCAGTGCCAAGGAAAAAGAGTTATAAAAAAATGCCTAATTTCTTTGTTCTTTTTGTTTTCCCTCTCTTACTTTATATATTCCTAAATATATGTATATTTTCCCTTTTATGTATTTAGATATTGTCAGAGCTGGATGGGGAATGGAGTATATAGTGGAATTTATTTATTTATTTAAAATAAAAAGGGGCATTTCTTGCTTCAAAATATTGATAAGTCTATTGTGAAACACTTGACTCTAGTGAGAACCACTGTAGTCTCTCTCTCTCTCTCTCACTCTCTCTCACTCACTCAATCTAGTTTCTGATGCGTTCAGTCAGTGAATGCATATAGTTTATGGATCTGACTCCAGCTATCACCTCTGCACTCTGCATCATTGGAGGTTCTATCTCTCACACCTCACTAGCTTTTTTCCTTTAAAGAAGTCCATACTCTCTACTCTCTCTCCATACTTCTCACTATCTTCAGCTCTCCTTCACTCTCTCTATCTGTTTTATCTGGGGCTGCGGTGGGGAAGTTGCTCCTCTCGTCAGCTGATAGCAGAAAGCCATGGTAGGCAATCTGCCAGACAGCCAGAGCAATCAGATATGCATGGAATCCTAATACTGTCACACACACACACACACACACACACACACACACACACACACACACACACACACACACACACACACACACAC
>JAQQZR010000004.1:12518094-12535644 GCA_030068235.1 Notoglanidium macrostoma
ACACACACACACACACACACACACACACACACACACACACACACACACACACACACACACACACACACACTTGCATCCTTTAAAAAGAAATATTGCTTTGCTGCCAGATAACACTGGTTATCTGAAACCCTTCGTGACTGTGCAGCAGCTGTATCTTCTGGTTTCTTACTTGAAAAAGACGAACAAATGTTATCATTTCTCAAACTTATTGAGCAATAAAGTGTGTTTAAATGTGCAGATAAAAGACTGTGAATTGATTTCTGAAGATGCCCAAAACAGAAGAAATGAGCAACCTGGATCTCTGGTACAAGTAGAGCTATAAGTGTTTTCTATTAATTCTATAAAAGCTACACCAGCAGTTCAAAATGTATATTATAATAAGGAGTAACAAATTAAATATGGACAAATGAATCTTATATTTATTATCATGAGATTATTATAAATAAAATTATAAGCTTATTCAGCCTGTTTTTAGATTTGTTTTTAATCATTTTAAGCTTTATTTTTTCTTTTTCTATTGGCAGATAATTTACTTCTTTTTAGAACAAAATACATTATTATCTATTTTAAGCATACAATTAGTAAAAATGCATAAAAAATGTTTAATAACAATATATTCAGTTGTACTAATTGTATAATAGCAATGATACATTTGACTTTATTCAAAATATTCACATTTACTTACTAAGATGCCATTATTTTTGCTGTGAAAATGATGTGAATTTAAATTTTCTGGTATTAACAACAACAAAAAAAGCAGATTGACTTAGAAAAGGACATGAGAAGGCTCAGAAGGAATTTGCTTCCTGTGGAGGTTAATTTCATTTTCTGACTTTGGGTTCATCCAGTAGAACTTTATTTCTGCAGATTGATGAACCATGAATGTGTGAGCCGACTGAAAATAAGAAAGCGTACTAGCGTCTCTATTTTTCGGGCAGACATTACAGAGGACTTTGAAGATACTGTGGATTGGGATTTTTTTCCCTTACCATGAGATAAAGTGGTTGGCATGCACTTCTGTGTCCTCTGCCTGAATCTTTTATTAATCTCTAACTTAATTCAATCCCTTCTTTTTTTGTGCAAGAGATGAGAGGAAGACACAGTCTGGAAGGGGAGAGGAAGAGAAAAAGGAAACAGGATGAGTAATTGTGGCCTTCTTCAGAGTACTAATGATGAAAGGTTAAAAAGTCTGATAGAGTCTTTATATGCATGCATATTTGTGTGTGTGTGTGTGTGTGTGTGTGTGTGTGTGTGTGTGTGTGTGAGTGCGTGAGTGAGTGAGTGAGTGAGAGAGAGAGAGAGACAGATAGAGTGTATATTCCAGTACTAATAACATCATTCTCTTTTGATGAAGCACAAAGCATTTATTCATACCCCAAGCACTTGGTGCAGAGCAGGTCTTCCAATGTTAGATATTAAAGTGAATCAGAACAACTTGCATTAAATGGAAAGAAAGAGATAAGAGAAAGCAAGAATTATAGTTATGCAAAAGGACAAAGACAGAGAAAGTGTTAATCATCTCTTTCTTATATATTTGGTGCCAGTGTTTTTTTGTGTGTTTTGTGCAAGTCTGTATTCATTATTATTTTATATTCCTTTCCAGTCTAAATGGTTCATGTGAAAACAGATTTCACAATATGAACAGAGTAAACATGTCAGTTTGCAGTTTTATCCTCTTCTCTTCTTGATAATATGATGGGCTCATCTTGCAATGCCTTATTTTCTCAAGCTCACCACATCATCTCAGCCCAACTAATTAGCTCTGTGTGTGTGAGCATATTGTGTGTATCACTGAAATTTTCATTTTGCTATATATAGCTTATTCATATCCATCCATATGTGTTGTGGATAATGCTATGCAATTTTCCAGTCTACAATGTTGCTTTGAGTGCAAGCTAGTGAGGCATAACAGGGTCTGACACATATTTAGTCTCAAAACATATATTTTAGTTTTAAAATGGCTACAGCTTTGGATTACTATGGTTGGAATTGTGGTTTGAAATAACTAGTAAATGCCTAGTAAGGCTGGTACAGCACCACTACTGTAAACCTCCCCAGCCTCATTTTTTTTTTCTTTCTTCCTTTTTTTCTTTTAATACTGGTCACAGCAGAGTCATAAAAGATTCAATGTAGGTGAGATTTAAGGGATGCAAGAGTCAAGAAGATTCTGGAAGAGAAAAGATATATAGTTTTTATATAGAAATCACAACAGAACCAAAATATTGTGCCCTTTAGGGGCATTCAAAGAAAAATAAAACTTAAGTTAAGTAAGTAAGTGGGTAAGTGAGTGAGTGAGTGAGTGAGTGAGTGAGTGAGTGAGTGAGTAAGTAAGTATGTAAGTAAGTAAGTAAGAAAGAAAGGTCTTCTCCAGGTCTTATTAGCAGGTCATTTCAAAATAAACCATGCAAGGAAAGGAGATGTTTGCAGGTGAAATTTGGAAAAAGAAAAAAAAAAGTGGTAGGTATAGTATTGCCATATAGCTAGACAATTTTCCCCAGCTTGAGAACATATGGAACTTATTTTCCATATCTTATTTTTATGCTGCACATTCTTCAGTATTGTACATACCCAGGCTTGGGGAGTAATGGAATACACAGAAAGGTGTTATGTAGCTAGGATACAAAAAACATCTGGTAAAAAGCTATAATCTGATGACTGATACAAACTGGAATTATATAAAGGATTACAATTTTTAAACACACAAGGGCTGCAGCAACTAATCAACAAAATTAATAAAAATTTATAAAAATAATTGCAAATAATTTAATTATTAGTTGAACTGCATTATGAAACACACTGAGTATGTGCTACATCACTTCATAAAACACATTTGAGTGAAATGGTGGAGAAAAAACAGTATTACTTTCTCTACAGTATGGAAACTCTTTACAGTACACTACAATGCTGGTCTCATGACATAACGTGTTTTAATGTGAGTAATATTATCATTTGTTTGTGGAAATGTAAGGAGAAGCATAATGTTCCTTCTTGAATTGTCTAGAACAGATTTGATATCTTTGTTAGGCAGCAAGTAGCAAATCTATTTGAATCAGATAGCTTAAAAAAATAAAAAGTTAAACTAGCCTAATTTTCAGACCTAGTAGTGCTAATAATCAATTGTATATTCTTAGCATACACAATATACTGTACATATTTTTTGTGTTTCAAATCTCCATTCTGCTTTCTGTTGACAAGTTGATCCCAAAAACAGTTGATTCACTAATCTTGGGCATTAAAAACTAAGAATTAACAGCAAATCAGTTGGAGTTGATTCCACACACTGAAAAATATTTGCCTCGCGGGCGCACAGCAAGCAAAATGAACTTAGCATTGGATAGTTTCAGTGAGCAAAACAGGCAACATATGTCTGTTCAAAATGTCAACAAAACTTGGCTTGAAATACAGACATTCATTTGCAAAAAGTGTGGTAAGTGATTCAAAAAAGTGATAAGCAGTAAACAATGTACATACAGTCACCTTGAATTAGTCTGAGTGTCTCATTTGGTTGACATGGTCACTTGATAATATTCTCATAAAATAATCAAGGAAAGCTTATTCAATTAACACCTTAAAAATAATCAAATAAAAAAATAATTATCAAAAAAATATAAATATAATCGATAGTTGCAGCCCCATATGAGAACGATATACTTATATGCATGTGTGCACACAACACTTCATGAGTTTCACATCACCACTCTGGTCTCAAGTGAATTCAAAGCTAATCTTACATTCACCAATTCATTATTATGGCCTCTATAATAATGGCGACAGCATGTGACATCATTCACTCCATGACTGCTAGATTCCAGACACTGCAGCAGGATGCTTTCGTCCTAATATCTGGCGATTTTAATTATGTCTCTCTTAACAGGACGCTGCCCACCTTTTCACAGTTTGTAGACTGCCCCACTAGAGAAAACAAGACATTGGACTTAATGTATGCTAATGTCAAAGAGGCATACAGCTGCACAGCCATTCCACCTATGGGTAGATTGGACCACTACTTGGTGTACCTTCAGCCCATCTAGCTACCATTGGTTAAGAGGCAGCCACCCACTGTTAGGACAGTAAGAGAGTGGTCAAAAGAGTCCAGTACAGCCCTGCAAGACTGCATGGAGACTACGGACAGGGAGGCTCTGTATGAGCCACATGGAGAGGACATTGATAACCTCACAGACTGTGTCACCGAGTACATCAACTTCTGTGTGGATAGCATGGTACCAGTGAAATCCATACGCTGCTTTCCCAACAACAAGCCATGGGTTACTAAAGACATCAAAGCCCTCCTGAATGAGAAGAAGAAAGCATTCAGGTCAGGTGACAAGGAGGCAGCCAAGGAAGTACCGAGGCGCTTGTCTGTGAGGTTAAAGGAGGGAAAGGACAGACACAGGGAAAAGCTGGAACAAGAGCTGCAACAGAACAACAGTAGGTATGTGTGGAGAGGCATGAAGAACATCACCGGCTTTAAGACCAGTAGCCTTGGGACTGATGATGATGTGGAGAGGGCCAATCAGTTTAATCTGTTCTTTAAGAGGTTTGACAATAATCCTCTTTCAAGTTTCTCCAGCTCCAGCACAGCCCTCATTGCACCTAGTGAACCTGTTGACTCTGACACTTATAGACCATCACCATCACTGAGGAGCAAGTGAGGAGAGAACTACGCAGACTCCACCCTTCTAAGGCGCTGGGCCCAGTTGGCTTAAGCACATATGCACTCAAACTGTGTGCCTCTCAGCTATGTGGAGTGCTGTTGAGGATCTTCAATTTGAGCCTCAGGACCAAGAAAGTTCCCATGCTGTGGAAAACATCGTGTCTGGTTCCGGTACCCAAGAAAGCGTGACCTAGTGCCCCATCGGACTATAGGCCAGTAGCACTCACCTCACACAGCATGAAGGTCTTTTAGAGGCTGGTCTTGAACACTCTCCGCCCTCTGGTGAGGCCAATGCAATATTCCCTCCAGTTCGCCTACCAGGCAAAGATTGGAGTGGGTGATGTCATCATCTACCTGCTACACCGTGCCTACAGCCATCTTGCCAAGCCGAATGCATCCCTGAGGATTACATTCTTCGATTTCTCCAGTGCCTTTAACACCATTCAGCCAGCCCGGCTGGGGAGCAGACTGTCTGCTATGCAGGTTCATGTTCCCCTAGTTGCATGGATTTTGGATTACCTGACTGATAGGCCACAGTACGTATGATTACAGGGATGTAAGTCTGATACGGTGCTGTGTAGCACTGGAGCACCTCAGGGAACTGTTCTGTCACCGTTCCTTTTCACCCTGTATACATCTGACTTTCAAGACAACACGGAGGGCTGCTATCTGCAGAAATTCTCAGATGACTCAGCAATAGTCGGATGTATCAAGGGTGGGGACAACTTGGAATACAAGATGGCTGTGGACAGTTTTGTGGACTAGTGTGAGCTGAATCAGTTGAAGCTCAACATCCAAAAGACCAAAAAACTGGTGGTGGATTTGTGAAGATCACAATCTCCTGGCACTCCCCTGTCTATTAGAGGGGTGGATGTGGAGATTGTTCAGGATTACAAATATCTGGGTGTTTACATTGATAATAAGCTGGACTGGTCTAAGAACTCTTTGGTCACATACAAGAGGGGTCAAAGTAGGTTGTACTTCTTACATAGACTCCAATCATTCAGAGTCTACAACACTATGTTGCGGATGTTCTATGAGTCTGTAGTGGCCAGTGCTATTTTCTATGCTGTGGTTTGTTGGGGTGGTAGCATGAAAGTGGCAGATATGAAGAGACTTAACAATCTGATCAGGAAAGCTGGTTTTGTGGTGGGTAAGGAACAGGACAACATGGAAACTGTGGCTGAAAGAAGGACATTGTCCAGACTACAGTCCATTATGGACAATGTAGGTCACCCACTCTACAGTGTGGTAGACGAATTGAGAAGTACTTTCAGCCATAGATTTATCAGCTTAAAGTGCTCCACTGAACGCCACAGAAAATCCTGCCTTCCCAACGCTATTAGACTTTATAACTCCTTCCTTAGTCACATGCCCACACAATAATCCGTGCAATAGTCTGCTGTTTTTTGCTGTATATGTATATCATTACGGGTTAAACTATCCGTGTGTGGAAGACTTTGTGCATTAGTTTTGCTATGATGTGCAATGGTCTATTATGTGTAAAATTGGGCAATGTTCTTACCAGTGATAAAACATTATTATGTGAATCATTTGTTGTTCTCTAAATTGGTGCTAAATTACCTAATTACTTGAAATAATTTATGTGCAATAGTCTTCCTTTGAAATATTACTACTTGGTTAATATTACTTTCATTATTTGATATTACTTAATAGTACTTAATTATTGATTTTTTTTTTTTTATTAGCTTTTCACTCAGCTGCATGACTTATGGATAGATATTATACCATGCATTTTTGTATGTAGCATAGTCTATTCATATCGTGGTTGTTTTCTTTCTTTCTACATTTTTATCTTTATTTGATTTTTAGACTTATTTTATTTTATCATATTTTATAATTGTTCTTGTGTTTTTGTTTTTTGTGTGTTGTGGCCGTCATCACATAAGTAATTTCCTGAGGGATTAATAAAGTTTTCTGATTCTGATTCTGATAGTGAAAAAAATGTGTTCATTGTGGATATTTCCCCATTAGTTTGTCTTTAAAGCAGAAAAGGCGAACAACATCACAGTACAGTGCAAGTTCTACCTTCCAGCTGAGAAAATGCTGTCATCATCCACATATTTAGTATTTATGTAATTTAAAAGTAACGGAAAGTAATCAGTTACTTTACTTTATTTTAATTACTTTTATTTTGGGGTAATTAAATTAGAGTACATGTAATCCTGATCCAGACCATTGTATAGGCGGTGTAGGTCAATGCTAGGGGCATGATTCACCTATGAGGTGCCTCAAATAAGGGAAGAAAATTTTTTTTTATGATTTACTAGCTTTCTGTGGATGATGGTAATGTTCATTAATTAATAAATATTTAATGACAGTTACCCACACCTTAAATTCATTAGGGAAAGTTGGAAAGACTATTCATGTGTTTGGGAAATAACTTTCAACACAATTTTGAGAAATACACTTTTTAAATGTGACTGGCTCAAGAAACCAGGCATAATTTTTTTATTGACCGTCCAGTTATCCAACATTAGCCCTGCTTATAATAGTCAATTAAAAAGCTTTTTCTAATGTAATTTTTAGTTGTAAGCTATTGCATTTTCATTATTGAATAGTCAAATATGTGTCGCAAACAGCATGGGTCATATGAGAGAAGGGCTTATTCAGTACATGTTTTGTGCATGAATGCTATGTGTAATTACTCTTGCTATATATATGTAATATGTGTAGATATATAGTGGATGGCCACATAGATACTAACAAGTACTGATTTAATCACTAATCATAAAGATTGTCCTGTTGTCATGAGAACCAGGCCAGATGGGAAGCATGTACAGATAAAACACTTTATTAAAACACTTCGGGCAGAGGTATAGAATCGTCAGGCAAAATCAAACACGTTAAACAGGCAAGGGTTGAAACAAACACGTTAAACAGATATGCAGAAAACAGTCAGAACCAGGATATAAATCAGAGAATAAAGGCTTGGCAATAGACAGACTCAATGGGAGCAGAACCCATGCTTCGTAAAGTCAACACAGAAATGAGGCCTATAAAAAGAGTTCAGGGAGAGTGTGTGCATGTGATTGGAATCACCTGCTTCCAGTTAGTAGTCAGGTGACTGTGAGCGTGGGAAAATGTCTGCCATGTTGTCTGTATTCTGTGGGTTTTGGGAAGTGTAGTCCATGTCAGTGTCTGTGAGTGCAATTGTCCATTTCAATGTCTGAGTGTGAATCTGTATCTGATGCCATGTCCGTATCACTGTTGTGGATGAGTGTGGGTGCAGGTGTAGGTGCTGGAGCAGGTGCGGGTGTGACACCTGTGCTCATTCCGGGACTCTTTTCCCCATCATGCTCATACTGAACATTCTTTAATACACTTCATACTTCATTACTTCATAGTATACACATCAGAATTATAATTCCACTATCCGGTGTCACCCAAAAGAGAATGGGTTCCCTTTTGAGTCTGGTTTCTAACTTGTGTTGTCTTCTTTGCTACTGTAACCTTTGCTCACTCATCAGGTATCTATGTACCCCATGAAGCTGCTTTGTGACAATTTCTATATTTACCATAGCCATATAAATTAACATCAAATTGAACTGAATTTAAATTAATTGAATTGAATAAGAATTTCAATCTAAGCAAATGTGCTTTTTTTCTTGTCAGAATACAGTCTGGTAGGCCATAGCCAGCACTTTTTAAAAGTAAATATATTGTTTATCTTCTATGAGAAGGCATATTCATGAAATGAAGAAAAATATGTAGCTATCTGACAAAACAATGGCTATTCTATAAATGTATCTCAGCATGCCATTGTTGCTAGCTCTGTGCAATTCATTTCTCACACAGGCTGCAGAACATAACTATAACACATTAGGCAGAGGCAAGTGGATGTAAATAAGAAGTGTTGTTCTATTAAAGCTTTTTCATTGCACAATGTCACTCAAAGCCAGCACAGTGGGTAGTACTGTCACCTTAACACTCCAGGGTCACTAGTTTGATCCTGAGATCAGGTTGTATGTATGTGGAGTTTTTCATGTTCTCCTCATATGATCATAGGTCAGTATGACCATTAGCTTCACATGAGCTCTCACAAATCAAATTAGTGAAGGTATAGCAATATTAGGGAAAGAACAACAAATATAAAAAATCTTTGAGGTTGAAGATGAAACAGGGTCTGTCCCTTATCATATGTATTATGGAAATGTTTGTCTTTAACTGTATGTGTAGGCATGTATGCTAGATTTGCTAAACTATTCACAGTGACCTAGTGTTATTAGGAACAAAGTAGCTCATCAACTGCTTTCACATACATATCCTACAGTATATCTTGCTCACATTCTCTCTAGTTTCACTTTGCTATTTTTCCCCTCTTTTGACTTCCCAGTACACTGTATCTATCCTCTTGGGTTCCAGTGGCAGGCCCAATTGTTGCAGAGTGACAAGTTGAATTTTTAACTTTGTAGCAGAGACAAATCAGGTGGCAGTTTTATACCCCCCCCCATCACAATCTTTTTCCTCCCCATCTACTGCTCTCTCACTCGTTCTCTTCCTGCCTTGACATGTTCAACTGCAGCTGCCTGTTCACCTGACACTGACTCACTCTTTCACTTTTCTTAATCTTTCACCAAACCTTTGTCCTGCTCCCCCTGTCTCTCTCTCTCTCTCTCTCTCTCTCTCTCTCTCTCTCCCTCTCTCTCTCTCTCTCTCTCTGTGTCTGCTCAATCCTTCTTTTTCTAATTGGAAGGAGAAACTTTTTCACAGTTTGTCCTGCCTTCTGGAAGTGAGAACAGGGAAGAAGATTGAAGCATAATATGTAACTACTAAGATATAAGGTGTGTATCAGTAGATCAAAAACAAGGTAGAAAGCAAGTTATCATATAATTAATAGCTGAAAAAGGAGGAGGGGAGGTGTCCCCCAGAAAATAGCTGTAAATTTTAATACTCATTTTATTCTAATGGCCAATATAAGGTGGTGTTAGAAAACAGCTCAGGAGAAGTGCAGTACACATTCTTCCTGAATATTTATCCAGGGAGAATCTAAGAATCACATTCCTGCAAGATTCGCACAATCTAACAAACCTGTTGAAACTGGGGTGGAAATTTACCTTTCAACAGGACACCGATCTGCTGCCAAACTACACTGGAGTGGCTCAGAATGGCCCAGTCAAATCCCAGACCTCAGTCTGGTTGAGAATCTGTTGCAAGAAAATGGCTGTTCACCAATGGTCTCTCTCCAATCTGACAGAGTTTAGGCAGTTTTGCCAAGTAGAAAATGTAAGAAAAATGTTTGTTTAATTAAACTTTGCATGACAATAAACATTTTGCAACTTGACATACTAAACATGCTGTAGGTGAGTAATTATGCAAGGCATGGTAAAAAGAATAATTAAAAAATACAATTTTACACAATCAGCCATAACAACAGAAAACACCCACGATCTTAACATGGTGTATGTATTGTTGATTGTTTCACTGCTGCATATTTATTTAAAATAAGTCCTGTTTGTTTAATTAGTCATGTATCAATGGTTTGTGAAGCCGTTCAGCTTTTGCAACAGCAACTAGAGAGTAATAATCCTGAGGAATTTACTGCTGCTTACATACTACTATTGCTTTGCCTGAGCTGTTGAACCTTATAATGTCATGGATTACACAACAACATGGCATAATCAAACACTAGAACTGTTAGATTTCTAACATTGTACATAACTTGTTTAGAGAGTATGTAACTATGCCACATACAAATTACCCACAAAATTATCTCAAAAGGCACTCTGGGTTCCGTTTTGGCTTTGTATATGTCCTATTGTGCACAGTATGTGCATTGCACAGTTATTTGATTGCAATAAAATATTTGCTTATCTTCCAGCTTAACATCCCTCTGCATTCATCCATTGACTGATAAAACAAACAAACAAGCAAACAAACCATCCATCCATCCATCCATCCACCCACCCATTATCTATAATGCTTATCCGTCAGGGTCACAGGGAATCTGGAGACAAACCAGCAAATAAACAAACAAACAAACAAATTCAAACAGTCCCCACTTCACAAATGTCCAACCAATGAAATGGTTAGTCTTTGACAAATTTTTTTTAGATTTTTTAGACTGAATAATACTGACATGACCGCATCATGCTCACGTTTCTTCTTCCTCCATATCTCTAATTTTTAGATAAAAGTGTTTATCAGGAGGTGGATAGGAAAACAGCAAGAAATTTCACATTGCTTACTCTTTAGAGTCATGTTCTGATGTAGATTTGCATCATCAGCGACTGCATGGAAATTCAAAATGTTCTGCCATTCAAATAAAATTGGCCACTGCCTTTTTTTTCTCTGATTCAGAGAAAACTGAAAAAATTCTCAAGTGGTGTTTAAGAGTCTCTGAAAAACCTCCATATGACTTTCACAGGCCATGCATATTTCACTTTATTAAGCAGAAATTTGAAGTCCATCACTTTATGCAGCTTGCTCTCTCATACACAAAGACTTTGTAGTTGGAGGTTCTTTTATTTTAAAGAACCATATTGTAATTTAATGGTATTACCATTATGCAATAGTTTTTTTTTTTTTTGAGATTATATCAGTGTGGAAATGTAGACCAGGCTCCTTAGAAACATTTTTCTATCTGTGCTTTGTCATCTGAAAAGATGAACAGCTGTAACACGTGCTCAGGTAGATTATGCAACATTCTAGTTCATGACCTCTCACGATATCATTTCACTAATCAATCTATCCTCGCCTTTCCCTCCTCTCTTTTCCAGCACTTGGTGGATTTAGAGGAAGAGCTTGTCTAAGCAAGCTAATGCAGCCATAATTGATTGAGGAATTGATTTTCTGTTGTTCCACTGGGTGAGAATAATTTATTTACAAATGGCATATAATTACACCTCTGTGTGTTTAGGTTGTGTGTGGACAAAGCATAGTTGTTTTGTCTTTTTCAAGTCAAACATTCAAGCTAAAGCATTTTTGCTTGAGATTCATGTGGCAAAAAATGTGTTTATGAAATTGACTTGTCATTGACCTCTATTAACACCTCTTATTGTTTAATTATGTATTTACATGTATGCTTCTATAGTATAATTACATGATGCTGCCAATAGCATTGACTAAACCTGCGAGCTAACAGTATGTGTGTAACATGATCTCAATATTATAATAATCGTATTATATCTAGGATTTTGGTTAAAAATAAATTTGTCACATAAATAATGGCCGGTGTATCTTTGTCAGAGTCATGGTGGATCAAAAGCCTACCATGGAAACTAAGGAAGAGAGGCAGGAATACACCATAGATATGATGCCAGTCCATTGTTTAGCCAATCCACCTACCGATGAATGGTTTTGGGATGTGAGTGGATACTGGAGAACCTGGAAGAAATCCAAGGTGACACAGGAAGTAACTCTCAGAAGTATCTCACAGAATCAGACCCGGGATTCTGGATCTGTAAGGTGGCCAACGACATGGTGCTCAAACATTCGTAAGCTACTCGGAATATGCTTAATAACCTAAACATGTAACTGGAACTGAAGGCCATGTACTTGTGTTGTAAGGTATTATAATATGACTATATTGTTAAATGCTATCAGATGATACATAATCCATTCAGACAAAACATTCTGAAAAATATGTAGGATCATAAAATTATTTCAAAACTTTAAAATCTATGTTTCTTGAAGGAATACATACAGAGAAACAGCCAGATATAAGCTCACAAACACGATTTGATAATAAGGTTCAATCTGATAGAAATAGTAACATTAAAGTGTATATCATATTGAGCTTCAAATGTAAATTTCAGGACCTTAAAAGGTTTGCTGCATAATTCATGGTGGCTCTTAACCCTTATAGAACCTTATTATCCTAAGGTATATATGTATAAGGTGTATGTATGTGAACGGACTGAACATAAGGATTTTAAATTATCAAACATTCTTATCAACAACTCAATTCAATCAATTGGATTGCAATCCAATTTCAACAAAAACTGCCATTTTGTGAATAACATGGCTGCCATTCAGAAAATCAAAGCTAATGCACATATAACATATATAAAACCTAGTATATGGACCAGAAAATCTGGTGTGCTGAATAATGGAAGAAGAAAATTAAATATCTAGTTATGAGCCATTTTTCATCCTGTTTCCAACACATTTGTTTGTAACACTTTCAACATAAAGTCTTTTGCCTACTGCCAAAAAATAACAGTGAATACAACATAGATTGGGAAGCCATGTTGTGTGTTGCATGATTAGATTTGATACATATATTTAAGATAATATAAGATTAAAATATGACAATAATATACTAAGATTAAAATGCTAGATAAAGAGTCATCTCTAACAATAGTGTGGTTTAACCTCCTCAATTATCAGAGCTAAACATTATTTAATAAGTTTTATGGCTGGGTTTCTAAATCCAATTCTTAGGAGTAGGAGTCCAGGCCAAATATGGTTAAATTTGTACGATAAGGGCCATATTTGGAATAAAAGGGCCAGTTATGGCACTGTGCACTGTGGGTCATTAGTGCTCCACACAAGCATACATATTTATTGTTTTCTTCTCTGTATAGCTTTTAGGTAAAAATGGTCCAAATGCAGCCAATGATTTTGCACTATTTGAATTTTTTGTTGAAAATGGTCAATTTCTAAGGTTTAATCTCAGATTCAGAGTCACCACAGTAGAGTTGTACCTGTGTTGTAGTAGTTCGATTTGAGTTCATCATAGTTATACCACAGAAATTTCTAAAATAAAGTTTAAACCGTGGGCCATAACTGGGTTGTTCCTCCTCTGTTATCAGGTTAATCTCTAAAAATATCTCCATTGTTTATTGTGAAACAGATTTTTATCTCCTTGCTTGAGTAGATTTATGTAACACAGTGTCAGATAAAAACAGTGTCAAGTCAGTAAACAGTAGGTGTCACGATGTTCACATTGTCGAGGCATGGTGTGACACAAATGCAGGATCAGAGACAGAGATGAAAGCTGTACAGTGTTTATTTAAAACACAACGGTCAGAGGTACATAAACAACAAGCAGAGAGAGTAATCCACAAAACAGAAATGGGTTGAGCAATCAGCAAGCAGAGTATTAAAGGGTAATCCAAAATCAGTGATCCAAATACAGAAAAGAGAGTCCAATACACAATAAAGCAAAACTCGGGTATAAAGTGCTCGGCAGACTACAGGGGGGTAAGTTCAATGCTTCGCCAAGACGAAGTGCAAAAGGCAGTCCTTTTAAACATAGGTAATCAGTCCATGAAATGAGATGCACCTGTCTCTCATTGCTTGGCCTAATGGCTGGGAGCAGGTGCTCATGGGAACTGTAGTCCGTGTCTTCCCTGTCAAAATGCGGAAGTGTGTGCTCCCACGAACGGAGATTAAGAGCGCACCACACACGTGGCTGAGATTTCATGGCACGGTGTGCGTATAGTAAGGAGCAGTTCATGACAGGAACCCCCCAAAGGCGCTACTCCTTGAGCGCCCAACAAAATTGCTTCTCAGGGGTCCTGGAAGAAACTCGAGCAGGAACTTGGGCATAGAAGCAGGCTGGGCTGGGCACACTGGAACAGGAGCAGGCTCAGTGAGTTGCGCGGGAACAGGAGCAGGTTCGGGGAGTTGCGCCGAGACTTGAGCAGGCTCGGAGAGCGTGGCAGGAACTTGCACTGAGGCTTTGAGCAGGCTCAGAGAGAGTGACAGGAACTTGCGCTGTGACTTGAGCTGCGACAGGAACTTGCACTGGGACTTGAGCAGGCTCTGTGAGCACGGGAACAGGCACTGAGATCTGCACAGGAACAGGTGCTGAGATCTGTGCGGGGACAGTCTCTGTGACCTCGGCGGTGTCTGTGACAGGAACTGCATCTGTAGCTTGAGCAGCGTCTGTGACTCGAGCTGTGACTGTAGCAGCGTCTGTGACTCGAGCTGTGACTGGAGCAGACTCTGTGACAGGAACGAACTCTGAGACTGAAGATGTGATAGGGGCGGGCTCTGGCACAGTGAGTGTGACTTCTGCTGTAGCAGGCTCTGTGATGTCTGCTGTAGCAGGCTCTGTGACAGAGAGGAACAGGCTCTGAGACATGTACAGGACCAAACTCTGAGATGGGCACTGGAACAGGTGTTGAGACTTGTACTGGAACAGGCTCTGATACTTGTACTTGTACAAGCGTCGAGACGTGTATGGGAACAGACTCTGAGATGGGCACTGGAACAGGCAATGAGATCTGCACTGAAACGGGTGCTGAGACGTGTACGTGAACAGTCCCCTTAACCCTGATACAAGCAGTCTCCATGACCGTGATGCGAGCAGTCTCAGTGGCCATGAAGGGAACAGTCTCTGTGGCCTTGACAGAAGAGTGCTCTGCCTCTGGCCCGGTGACGTGGATGGGAATAAATTCCATGTGAGCGACTGTGGCTTGAACTGGAGCGGAAATAGGAACAGAAGCAGACTCCTCATAAGCGACCTTGTCTAAAACGGGAGCAGAACTAGGAACAAGAACAGGCTCCAAGTGAGCGACCTTGGCTTTAACTGGAGCAGGATTAGGAACAGGAACAGGCTCCATGTGAACAACCTTGGCTTTAGCTGGAGCGGGACTAGGAACTGGAACTGGCTCCCTGTAAGCGACTTTGGCTGGAACAGGAGCGAGCTCTG
The DNA here is from genome assembly GCA_030068235.1 of Notoglanidium macrostoma. Taxonomy (NCBI): domain Eukaryota; kingdom Metazoa; phylum Chordata; class Actinopteri; order Siluriformes; family Auchenoglanididae; genus Notoglanidium; species Notoglanidium macrostoma. Next base: position 12,533,373 of record JAQQZR010000004.1, read on the forward strand.
GGAGAGCGACTGTGACTGGAGTTGCTTCTGATCCTTGTGACAATCCAGACTTGGGTTCAGGCAGAATTATTGTCACATACTCAGGTGAAGAGTGAACAGGAACTAGAGCAGGCTCCGTGAGAGAGACTTTGGCTGGAACAGGAGCATGCTCAGGGAGAGCGACTTTGACAGGAATGGCTTCTGACCCTTGTGGCAAACCAGACTTGGGTGCAGGCGTAATTTTGGTCACAGGCTCAGGTGGTTTTGCCCCCAGTGCTGTTTTGAACTCTGGCATGGACTTGAACTTGGACTCTGGTGCAGACTTGGAACCAGACTCAGGCTCTGGTGTGTACCTTGGCGTGGTTTCCACTTTTTTGGACATTTGAGGGGGCTCAGGAGTGATAGCCTCTTCTTTTGCCATTAGGGGGAGCTCCGGAGCAGTTGCCACATTCATTGCCTGTGGAGGGGACTCCGGAGCGGTTGCCTCTTCTTTGGCCATTTGAGGCAGCTGAGGAGCGGAAGCCTCTTTTTTGGCCACTTGAGGGAGCTTAGGAGCAGAAGCCTCTTTTTCGGCTCTTAGCGGGAGCTCGGGAGCAGTTGCCTCATTCTTTGCCTCTGGAGGGGGCTCTGGAGTGGTTGCCTCATTCTTTGCCTCTGGAGGGGGCTCTGGAATGGTTGCCTCCATTTCTGCCTCTGGAGGGGGTTCTGGAGTGGTTGAATTGTGTAAATAAATATTGTAATAATAAGAATTGTGTAAATTAAGAATTGTGTAATTAAATTAATTATAATATGTCTCTGAACATCTCTGATACTTTGTGGAATGATGGACAATTACATATTTACACTTAACCAGATCATAAATCTTAAAGGCTTGTTAAATTCAGGTAAGAGCACACTGAGAATTATGTCATACTGAGGCATTGTCCAAAGTCTGTTTATATAGTGTATGTGTTATTAGGAGATGCTCCCGAGGAGCTCACTCTGGGAGTGGATCTCTTAAGTGGCTGCCCATAGGAACAGGGACCAGGTTTCTCTGAATACCTGGCATGGAATTCAGGCTGGGACATGGAGTTGAATTATAGTATGTCTCATTTCATAGTATATATGAACATCCCTGATACTTTGTGGAATGATGGCCCCCTACATATCTACACTCTTTTAGAAAAAAATAGTGAATAGATAAATAGATTCCTTAATAGAAGTATTGTTATATTCAACCTTTTTCTTATTCATTTACATTTGTCATTTGGCAGATTTTGCTGAATTTTGTCATTTGGCAGATTTTGGCTGAATTTCTTATTCATTGCAAATTCCCACCTCATTAACTAGGTCTCCACAACTGCACTATCAGCAAAGTGAAGACCAACAAATGCTTCCTATAAGATACAGTATGAAAGGCCAACACAACGGATCTGCCGCTCAAGCAACATTAAAGTGCATCTAAACAAGATAAGACAAGTTCGCTAGTCAAATTAGTTGAAATAGGGAGACAATGCCATCCTTCCCACCCTCCATACAGGACTTGCTCTCTTCGTTTGGACACCCAAACATGCATCACTATTGCATCATCAATATTTAAATTATTTAAACTATCAAATTCCAATGGATAAATGAAACTATAGATAGGTACACAATTCCAGAACCATGTAATATTAGGATTATTAGGACCATGTAAATTTTCCTAATAATCTGTAATGTAAAACTACCATTTAAATTTTAGCATTTGTCTCACTGAAATGCTACAAAGAGTTACCAGTTTATTAGATTTACTTGTTTAGTACCTAATCATCGGGTCAATCAGAGTAAACAAATTTTTTTTTAAACACAGAATTGCCAGATTATTATCTTCTACGTAGGTATATCTAATAAACTAGTAACTCAGTTTACACGAGCACTTAATGTATTTGAGCAGCAATGAGCTCTTTTTGACTTTTGCTTAAATCTCACACATTAAACTGTCAAGGATTTAGAGCTAATTAGACATGCTAATTTGGTTTGCACAATTCCTCCGAGTGTGGCGTCTGGGCCCCTCTTTAGACGGTTCTGCCTGAATCAAATGTTAAGACTTTTTTTCCTCTCCTCTTGACTAATTGGAAAAGATTACCATTGTAAATGCTTTCAATTTCTTTTAATAAAATTGTTTAATTCATTTTAATATGTATCAGATTAACACAGATCTGCTTTAGATGAAAAATAAGCTTTAGTTGTAATTGCAAATGTATGTGTGTGTGTGTGTGTGTGTGTGTGTGTGTGTGTGTGTGTGTGTGTGTGGGTGGGTGGCTGTGTGTGTGTC
>JAQQZR010000004.1:12538379-12553822 GCA_030068235.1 Notoglanidium macrostoma
ACACACACACACACACACACACACACACACACACACACACACACACACACACACACACACACACACACACATTATTGAAGGCTTGTGACCTATCACCTCTGACCTTTGTGCAGTGTGTGTGTGTGTGTGTGTGTATGCATGTGTGTGATGAAAGCTTTGCTTCTAAGCTCAGTATTGATCTGAAGATGACTGGCTCAGCTAATTACTGTTTACACAGAGATATTAGATATTAGTGTGTGCCACTCCTGCTCCTCATGCCTCCCTCTCTCTCTTTGTCTCTCACTCTCACTTTTCTGTCTTTCTCTCTTTTCATTTGATAGCTGTTATTTCATGTAAATGAAATTTTCAGGCATTCAGAGAGAACAGAGAGAAACAAGAAGAGAAAGCGAAGTGAAGCAGAAAAAGATAAATTAAAAGTGAAGGAGCTAGAGAGCAAACAGTCCTCTGTGTGTAATACACTATGTGTGTATATGTGTGTGTGTGGTAGGGAGATGTTGCAGTGGTCTTTGACGCACAGATAGTGTGTGTAAACTCCACCATAATCCTGAATTTATTACTGATGAGAGCAGAGCAGCTGGGACGACAGAGGAGAAAATGGATGAGAGAGAAAATGAAAAAGAGGAAATGAGAGAATGTGTGCATGTGTGTTTGTGTGTGTGTGTGTGTGTGTGTGTGTGTGTGTGTGTGTGTGTGTGTGTGTTCCAAACTACCATAGATAAAGGCTGTCCCATTTGGAAGACAGCCGCCTTTGAGTTCCATTATTAAGGACAAATTTGCATGTGCCCTCCTCATTGTAGGAAATCTCATGATTCTGTTCACTAGACCAGAGTTCTATGTAAGTTGTGATAATTATCACAGACCAAACTCAAGCTGACAAGTTGAGTAGTGAGTATACAAATGTAAGTTAAATGATTGTTGTCATGAAACAGTTCTGAAGCAGATGTAAGTGCAGATTAATGTTCTTATTAAAAAGTCCATCTAACAAATACAAAATGAGAATCAAACTCAAGGTCAAGGTCAGTCAATCATCATACATCAATACAAGGGCAAAATCCAAAATAAAATAGAAAAACAGTGAACAAAACCAGATCATAAAACTTAAAAGCTTGGTAAATTCAAATAAGAGCACACTGAGCGTTACTTCACATGGAGGCACTGTCCAAGGTATGTTTATGTGCATGTTTTATTAGGAGCTGCTCCTGAGGAGCATGTGTTATGAGGAGCTCACTCTTGGAGCAGATCCCTTACCTGGCTGCCAATAGGAACACGTACCAGGTTTCTCTGGATGCCTGGCATGGAATTCGTGCTGGAACATAGGGTTGAGAATGTTGTATACCAGAATCCAGCACTGCTCCTCAGGACTGTAACCTTCAAACTCTACAAGGTACTCCAGCCTGCTATTTGTCCTGCATTAGTTGAGGAGGTCCTTAACAACAGAGGCAGCCTGGCTGTTGATCTCAAGGTTTTTGAGACACATGGTGAGGAGAACGTCGGAGACTAAGGGTACTGGAGTGATATGTTTGATGTGGGACATGTGGAAGGAAGGTGCGATGCAGCTGTGGTGCGGCAGGCTCTGTCTGTATATTACCTTATCGATGTGGAGGAGGATCTTGCATAGGCCTTTGTACTTGCCATTGAAATTTTTTAACTTGTATGTGTTTTGGATGTCCCTGGTGGATAAACACACCTGGTCTCCTGTTTGAGTCTGTCCCCTGTTTTGATTTGCAAATTGCTTGACCTTCCTGGCTACTTATTTAAAGTGTTGGTGGGTGCTTTCCCACATCTGATCCATATGCTTGAACCAACTGTCCACTATGGGTGACTCTGAGGGGTTAGCATCTCAGGGGAACATGGGTGGCTGGCAGCACACTGGAAGGGCCTTAGGAGCATAGCTGAATAACACTGAGAGTTTTGGACATGCCCAGCTCAAGCGAGAAACTGAGCCCAATCCTCCTGATTCTGTAAATAGAAAGTTGATAGATTTCATTATTATCCTGTTTACCTTGATTATTGGGCTGGGGAAGATAACCTGATGTGAGACTTAAAGAGACACCCAATTTATCGATAAACTCAGTGCCAAGGTAGTAGAACACTCATGGAAGTGCGCAATTCAGCCAGGGTCGCCATTCCTAAAGAGGGAGTTTAACAGCTAGTAACTATCTGTATCATAAATATATGTAACTATGTCACTATGCATCATAGTTCTCTGCTGGAGAATGTTTTTGGAGAAGGTGGCAACTTGGTGAAGCTTGGGTTTTTTGCTGAATTGTTGGTACAGCACCACCCCCACTCCCAACTCTGAGGCATTCATCTCTACAACTAATGGCTTGGAAGGGTCTGGGTGCTTCAGGATAGAAACTGTGGTAAACATTGTTTCTAAATTGGTAAAGCCTTCTTCAGCAGCTGAGTTCCATGACAGTTTCTTTGGGTCCTTTTTAAGAAGAGATGTGAGAGGGGTAGCAATGGAGCTGAAACCCGTAACAAAGCGGCAATAGAAATTAACAAATACAAGGACACACTGAAGGTCCTTGACAGTTTGTAGTGTGAGCCACTCCATCACTGCTGTTACTTTGGCCTTATCCATAGCTACCCCTAAGGACCAATGATGTATCCCAGAAACAATACTCTGGGTACAAGAAATTCACACTTTTCTCATTTGACATACTATAGCTGATGTTTCAAAAGGCATGACAAGACTTTTTTTGACAAGAATCATGTGGGACTGAGGGTGATTATATACAGTAAATATGCCATCAGTAAAGGCAGCAACCGTATAGTTCCCAAAATATCTCTGAGTACATCATTGATTAGACATTAGTAGACAAACAGGGTGCACCAGAGCCCATAGGGCATGACTGAGTATTTGTAGTGGCCAGAGGTGGTGCTAAAGGCAGCTTTCCACTCATCATCAGGCCAAATGCACACCAGGATATATGCATGGTGGAAGTCAAGTTTGGTGAACACTTTTTCTGAGAGTAGCTGTGCGAGTGCTAAGGGGACTAATGGCAGTGGAAATGGGTATTTTACCATTATCTGGTTGAGACCCTTGTAGTCAATGTAAGGACAAAGTCCTCCCCCTTTCTTCTCAATGAAGAAGCCAGTGGATGCTAATAAGGTGAAGGGCCAGAGGTGAAGGGCTCTTCCTTGTTGAAGAGCCTCTTGGACATATTTTTCCACTTGTCTTGTAGTTACTAACAGTCACAGTTGTGTTTGTAGAGTACCAGTCAAAAGTTTGGACACACCACCTAAGTTGGTGTATTTTTCTTTATTTTCATTACTTAAAAAATAATTCATGTCTTAACATAATGATGGACTGTTGTTTCTCTTTACTTAGTTTAGTGCTTCTTGACATAATATGGATTACTACAGTTGAATAATATTAACTGTAATATTCCATATTTATTAATGATTAACTGTATTTTTTATTTACAGTTTACTCTTCTATGGTTTCAGATGCATTAAAAAGGCACACCTGTTAATTGATAACCATTCCAGGTGACTACCTCATGTAGCTGGTTAATATAATGACAATAGTGTGCAAAGCTATCATCAAGGTAAATGGTGGCTACAACATTGAACAATCTAAAATATGAAACATTTTTTAATACTTTTGTTCCTTTTTGTTACTTTAGTTTAACATTGTTTACCACATGGATTCCACATATGTTCGATATGTTTTGCTGTTTTCAGTATTGTTCTACAATGTAGAAAATAGTAAAATGAAGAAAACTATGAATGAGCAGGTGTGTCCAAACCTTTGACTGGTACTGTATGTTGAAAGCATTTTGAAGTTAAAATTAATTAGATTACATAATTTTGGTTGTCACATGCAAGCACACTAATTTATTTCCAGAATATTGCATATTCCAAAGACACAGATCTAAATTGTAATAGACCTACAGCCTGTAGTGTACTGAGAGTTACACTTTCTAATACACCCTGTAGTAGCCTTGGAATCAAAAGTTTAGTCTGATGTGTTTTGAGAATTCAATGCTTGCCACCAAGAAATAAAGCTAACAAACATACTATAGGTGCTACATTAGTTCATTACAGTAGGGTAAAAAGTATGAAATACTGCACATGTAACTGTTTATAAATCATGCATCCCTTTTATTACTTTTACTGCTCTAATAAGAACCTTTTTTAAGTTGTGTTATGATATGGAAGACTGTTCTTGCAAAATAAAAACAAGCAAAATGATCTCGTAAAAGTGTCAAGCAAAGTCACTGGAGTGAGGCAGGCTCATGATGGTGGTAATTTTTGATTGTTATGATCACCTTTACTAGAATGAATTCCTTGTATGGCTTCAAGGTACTATATTTCTCTTGAGACATGCTGTTTGACTTCACACCAATTTGGGCAACAGAAAATACTGTATTGCCAAATCTAATAACATTTCAAAGAATTCTATATGATATTAGCTAGCAGACTTAGTGTCAGTGTGCAGTCCAATACCCACTATTAACTCTGAATGCATAGCACTGCACAATCGGGAAGGGAGTGAGCCTGGAATTGAACCATATTATACAGAATGAATGGCATCCTGCATTACACTCAGTCCGAGAAAATAATAAAGAGATTGAGACATGGTAAACAGTCTTCATACTTAGACATTTACAGCTAGAACATGATTAATGACCCACCACTTTAACCTAGATGTCCAAACTTAAGTCCAAACATTATATATCAGTCCAAAAGTACAGTTGCGGTCAGTAGTTTACATACTGTCATCATAAACATGAATGTCAGGGCAGTATTGGGCTTTCAATTATTTCTTTGAAGTATTCTTTTTCTGGGGAAAAATGATTGTACAACAAACATATTTAATAGAAAAAAAAACCTTTGAAAAAATGTATTTAATTTATTTTGGGTTTTCTAAAACAGGCTCAAAATTATACATACAGGGTCAAAAATATTCACGCAAGTTTCACCTTGACCTGAATTCTGGTTTGATATTTGACCACTCTTCTTGGAAGAATTTGTAGAGTTCTATTAAATTTGTTTTTCTTGGGACAGACTCCACCTTTTAAAGCCCAGTCCACATATTTTCAATAGGGTTGAAGTCAGGACTTGCTTTATCCATTCCACAACCAGCTTTAATGTGTGTTTGGGGTCATTGTCCTGTTGGAACACTCAATTGTTTCCAAGTTACAACTATCTAACGGATGGTTTGAGGTTATCCTGAAGAATTCTAAAGTTAATTTTATTCCATCCACTTTTGCAATGCACCAGTTCCACTATCAGCAAAACAGCCTGCTTCTACCACCTTACAGTGTTCCTCTGTAATGCTGGTCATTGTGGCCAAATAGCACAACTTTGTCTCATGTGACCATAAAACTTTCCTCCAGAAGGCTTTTTCTTTATCCAGGTGGTCAGTTGCAAATTTTAGTCGATCTTGAAGGTGTCACTTTTGTAGCAGGTTTTCTTTCTTGGACAGCAGACTCTTTGTCCATGGAGATGTGAAAAACAATTGACTGTAGACAGTGTTCCAGCAACTTCCAGACCTGGGCCTTGATGATTCCTGGTTTGTTCCTGACCATCCAAACCAACTTCCTCTCAGCTGAGCGTGACAGTTTGTGGGTCTTCTTCTAGACTTTGGCAAAGTAGCTACACTACCCATTAACTTGTACTTTTCAAGCAAACTCTTTTTATGTTGTGCACAAAGAAGCTACCAGCTGTAGTTGATCACGATTTCATGATCATTATTCTTCCCAAGAATCATTCTTCTTCAGAAAAAGAACAATTCAAATAAATAAATAAACTATGATAAAGCTATAATAAAATAATAAAATAAACTTCTGGCTGCAACTGTAATTTATTTTATTTTATTATATTTTATTTTATTTTATTTTAAATAAAGCCACATGATACTAAATCAAGGTCATGAAATCATACTGTGTGGACCTGATAGGCTATTTTATCATGCCTGAAATGGCATTCGATAATTCTTTGAGCTTGAAATATCAAGTTGAGTGTAGCATATTGTGGTTACATCAAATTATCAGAAAGTGGTGCTAGACTTTACACTGCTCCTCACTTGAACTGATATTGTGCAAGAAAAATGGGCTTAAGTACATATCCAGAATTGCAAACTCCACCCTGTATGTATAACTCTTGTGCAAGTTCTGAATAGCACTTGTCTGTAGTTTATTAGTATTGTTATAATATATATATATATATATATATATATATATATATATATTTGGGCAACTAATTTTTGTAGAAGTAAATCACTGAACTGTAGTGTAACAGAAACGCAAGGTGTTCTTGATGGAATGAGAAAACAATAATAAAATTAAAGCTAGTTATTAATATAAATACAGTATATAATAATTTATGTAGCTATGGATTTTTATGATTTCTATGTGCACTTGTTTGTTTACATTTCTATATCTGTGCATTTTTGTTGGTTGTTTAATTTTGTACAGCATGACACAAACCAAATAAGAAATAAAGCAAAAATACCAAATGTATATTTCACTCTGTTTCTGACTCAGCAAATAGATTAATACGTGTGAAAGCACTCTAAGCTGATTTTGTTATAAATTCAGCGGAAATGGGCATCTTAAGAGTAAGCAGTGTATAATATGCCCTCACTCTTGACAAATCTACCAAAGCTGCAAGAAGAAACAAGCTTTCTGACTTTTTATTAAGCATTTAAAATTTAAATAGCCAGACCAAGGACATACATATCAACTGGACAGTTCAGTGTATGCATATAATTTGCAGGGTTTGGCTATACAGGGCTGGAAACTCAAACATGCAGGGTGAGCAGTAGCCAATGAAAAGATTTCAAAAACTTCACAGTGTCTGCTTGACCCTAGGAAAACTCATTCTGTTAAGAACTGCTAATAAATCGGCTATGATCCAGGATCAGATACAGAAGACCTGTGTGATTACTGCAACCAATGTCAAGGGTAATTTTCTTTTACTGTCCCTGAATGTACGTATTCATGTATTCATACTGTCTCTATCTCTGAATGTATTCATGTTACTTTTTTTTTAATCTTCTTTGAAATAGTCTTAAAGGTTATGAATCATTATAGTCTTTGCCTTGCTAGGGATTCAGATGATGCATGTTTTTTAAGTTGATTGAAATAGGAGAATCTGCCAGGTGACTAAATGTATTTTAAATGTACAACATTACGCACACAAACTATATAGAGAGAAATGACATGAACTGCATCCTGCGTCAGTGTCTTTCCACCCATTGTGCTATTACATGATTTGTGTGTATGCGTGTAAGAGATACAGAAAAAAAAAATTAAGATCCAGAGAAAGAAACAGAAGAAAACCTACAAGAGGAAGACACAAAGGGAGACAGACATAAATAAAAGTGCCAAGAGGCACAAAGTAAGAAAAAGTCAATAAGAATCCAAAAGAGAAAAAAAAAATGGTGAGACAGAGTAGAAAGAAAGAAAGAAACAGAAACAAGTGAGAAGGAGAGGCAGGGAAATAGACACAAAAAGAGATCAAGAAATATAAAGACAATGAGAAAACATAGAGGCAAAGTGAATGAGAAAGAGAGATAAACAGAAAGACAAGTTGGTACATGGCGACAGATCACACTGAAAAAATTCCTGCTAGACTTCATTTCCCAGAATTCCCAGAAATTTACAAATCAAATAAATCAAAGAAAGCACTGAAGCTCATATTTCAGACAAATCTAAATCTCTGATTTTTGCCGCACATTGATCTTGTTTTCCCACTTCACAGAGCTGTGCGTCATTGATCAGGCTGGTATTTTTATACTTTTGTCTCTCCCGCTAATAGGCCATGCTATTGCTGCATTCCATTGACTTTTCCTTTTATTGTGCCACAGATTCTACAGCAGATGACACACATAACCAAATTATACATAGCTTTGCTTCTTTCCTGCACCAAAACTCATAAGGCAGCATAGAAATCATTTCTGTATCATAAATGTGATGTAATTTGTCTTATAGCGGCTCAGAGGTCGTAACACTGCAGGTCATGTGATGGGAATGGAAGGATCAAATTGGCTCAGGCACACTTATTAAATGAGGAGCTATGGATCTGTATTGAATAAAGCAAGGTGATCTGTCACTGTCACTCTATGTAGGGCAATAAGAAGTTAAATTTAACACCCCCCCACACCCCTTGCGAACACACACAGAGTCAATTCATGGTTTAGTGCTTGTGGAATGAAAGAGATGCATTGCAATGCCACATGTAACTCAGACATATTGATACTTTTGTCATTTTATTCCTTGCTTGAGCAATTTTTGCTGCAATTATATTTGTGTGTATATGTGTGTGTGTCATACCCTGTTTCTCATCAGCCATTTTTCAAGAAGCTGATGAAAACTGACATCTGATTTTCTTGGATTCATTCCAAGCTTAGATTGTTGGGTAATTAAAGCCAGCTTAACAGAACACACACACACACACACACACACACACACACACACACATCTGTTCATTAGAATCTGTTCTCTGGACAACCCTAGACTAGGCATTCCACAAAGCTGGGTTTTATGGTAGACTTGCAAGCAATATGAAATCATGTTTGAATTTTATAAGGCATGATATATATATATATATATATATATATAAGGAAATACGTTCTCTGGAGTGATGGGACTTGAACATTGAACTTTGTGTCAAATAGAGACAAAGCTATTTTTGACAAAAAGCAAACAATCCTCATCATTCTGACAACACCATTCCCACAGTGAAGCATGGTGGTGGTAGCATCATGTTAAACGTAACCTTAGGCCTCCTTCTTTGAGTAATGCTCTGCATACCTAGTCACTGCCCATTTCTGTAGTGCCTCCTTTTTGTTTTTTTGTTTGTTTTCTTACAAAACCAGATTGTTTGCTTCTCCAGAAATTTGTTCTGGATTCATTTTGGTAGTGTTTTGGTCTTCATGATGGTGTTTGTTTAGGTCTGTACTAATAAACTCAGAAGTCTTCCATGAAAAGCTGTACTGGTTGCATGAGAATTAATTTAGTTGTTTCACAGCCATGGGAGTAAATAGTCACCTATTTATTTTGATATTTTATACAGTATTTGTAAATAAAATACTGATGTAACACGTTCTTCAATACTGTGGGCTATATTGTGTATATATTTATGAGAAATTATCCTAAAAAAGTCAATTTAATATAGTAAAGATGGGTTTAAAAAAAAGGTTATGAATGCCTGGCAAATCTGCTCTGGGCAGAATAAAAGTGAGCAGGTGAGCATGTGTGTATGTGTGTATAACACATCAGGGCATGTGACAGCTCTGGACCGCTTAACCAGGCCTCTGAACAGATTAAAGCTTCAGAAAAAAACCTCACAAACTGAATTGAGCTATATCGCCCTCTGAGACACTCTCTGACCCCCGTCACTTTCACACCCTCTCTCTTTTTCCTTTTCCATTCTCTCTCTCTGGTCTTTGTTCTTTCTGCTGTTTTCTCTGTTCTCTCTCTTCCTCTGTCTGGGTCTCAGATGGATGTCCATATGGTGCTATGGATCTAATCAGTCTGAAATTATTTCATCTGTGTAGATTAGTGGAGGTGATTCTCCTTAATGATGAGATCTCTGGAATCATTTCTCATAGGTGCAGCACACACACACACACACACACACACACACACACACACACACACACACACACACACACACACACACACACACACAGTATGAGTGATAAAATTGCTCATACAGGCCACAGATAGTCTTGAGTGCAGAACCAGTTTTTACTTTTGTTTTCAGAGGAACAAAGAAATAAGTTGGTAAGTTAATAATTAAATGAATTAACCAGCACTAAAATGCATATCAAAAAAGTTGTATTACTTACCTTGTCTCATGTGAAATTGGTTGGTGTGGGTAGATTTGATTTAGCTTCATATTAATAAAGGTATATAAAAAAGGTGTAAAATTGGGTGACAGTGGTGCAGTGGTAGCACTTGTCTACAGGGGCTCCAGTTTCTTTCCACAGCATGCAAGACATGCAGAATAGGTTAACTGGCTACTCTAAATTGCCCATAGGTGTGAATGGGTGTGAATGGATGTTTGTCTCTGTGTTCGTCCTGCGACAGATAGGTGACCTGTCCAGGGTGTATCCTAATCAGATGTTTACTTGGATACAGGGTTGCCAAGGAGATGTAAAATGTAGCTAACTATGAGCAGCAACAAAACATTATCTCTGGGCAAGTAAATAAAAAGCTCCTCAAACATTAATGTTTTTGATAAATTGATGTTGTTCCCTTTTTTGTGCTTAAGGAAGTGATACAATTTGACAGTCTTACTGCACGTGACAATACCATATAGGAGCCACAGGCAGGTGCACACACATACACACACACACACAAACATACACACACACACACACACACTCACACACACACATTTATGTATAGAAATAATCATTTCATCTAATTGAGGACAAATCTGCTCTCATGGATCATCTAACACACAGCTCAGCTTTACCAGACAGTGCCATATAGACAAATCAGCACTTTATGAGAATGTGATAGCGTGTCATAACTCATCTGCGAGCACACAAAGCCTCAATAACAGCATTATTGGATAATTTTCAGCAGAAACATCTCTCACTTTAACTAAACACACACACACACACCACCACTACCACCTTAGCGAGGGAAGAGTTAATATAGGAGACATCTTACTGTAGAATAGCTGTGGCCTGAATCATCAGCACAGTGTGGAAAATTAAACAGTCTCTCTAAATACCTTCATTTCCCAAATGTCATAGCACTTAAGAGTGTGGAGAGATGGAGGGACGTCTGCCATTTAAGGGAATCAGATCGGTCATTCACAGAGAGAGGAAGCAGAAAGAAAGGCTGAAAGAGTATTTAGAGAGATAGAGGTTATCCATTGGAGTGACATAGACAGAGAGATAAAGATAAAAAAAAGTGAGATAGGCAAGAAATAAATATAGAGAAAGAGAAAAAATGTGAAACAAATACAATTGAAGAGGAAAAGACAGAGACAGAAAGAAAATTGTACATGAAAAGAGAAAGTGTGTAAAATGGAAACAGACAGAAAAAAAATCAGCGGAATGGAAACCACATAAAGCGACACAGAACAAAACAGATATTTAAACAGAGGGTAAGTAAAAAAAAAACTGAGATAGAAAGAAGGGGTCAGATGTTCATAGACAATAGACAAATGAAGAAAGTCAGACAGAAATAGAGACAGAGAGCTATACAAAAAATAGATATATAAGTGAGATAAACATAGTGAGTGTGATAAAAAATTAAAAAAAGAAAGAAATGAGGAAAGATCAAAATAGACAGATAGATTTGATTTACATGGAGACACATATGGTGATTGAAAGAAACAGATAGAGTGATCCATGCTTAAAAAATAGCCTTCAGATGTTCATCATGGGAACTTTCAGGGCACAGGTAAGGGTGTTTAACATCTTCAAAAAAATGCAACTGGATGTATGAGATTTACACAATACAGGCAACCATACCAACCTGGCTTTTTTTGTTGTTGTTAAGAACATATAACAGACAGAGTAGATAGCTAGGTGCTTGACAGTCCAGTCAGGATAATAAGGGATAGAATATTTGAATTTGTCACATTAGTTTGTTTGTGTGTGTGTGTGTGTGTGTGTGTGTGTGTGTGTGTGTGTGTGTGTGTGTGTGTGTGTGTGTGTGTGACAAAAAGTTCTGCTTCATTCCAGCACCCATTCACCTGCACCACACATATTATTCTTTCATGTGACATCACATAAGAATAATTCTATTACTGGTTCCAGCAATACATACTTTTATTATTATTATTATTATTATTATTATTATTATTGTTGTTAGACAGCTGATATGGATACAGATGCTGGTACACAATAGGTTTGTTTAGAAAGCTTACAATCAGATCCAAAACATGAGGCAAGAATCAAAAAATGAGAATGGTCAGGCGATATGCAAACAACATGATTAGGGCAAGGAAAAAAATCAGAAATGAGAATATCAGAACTAGATTAAAAAGCCAGAGAGGCTATAACTAACTGTTCAGTAACAAATAGTATGAAACATAAAATGTGTATGTCATCTCATATATATCTTTATATATCGCATTGTGAGGTCCATTTCCCATGAGCACTTGCATCCAGCCAACATGGCCGACACACTCCAGGGCTCTGTGCTACATGTCTGCTATATAAAAACTCTCAGTTGCTCTTTGCAAAGCACTAGTTTAGTCGAGTCCCTTGTTGTATGCTATTGCCAAGCCTTTTGTCCTGTGTTTGATATTCCTGGTTTTGACCTTGTTTCTATTTTTTGGATATTTGCTTCTGTTTTGTCTGCGCTACTCTGTCTACTGATTGGCTGACCCCTGTTTATGTTTCAACCATGAGTTTGCCTGCCCACATTGTATGTTTGCCTCTGTGCTTTTACTGCCACCTCCTACCTGTGCATATGCCCAGCCGCACCCCACAATCCAGACAGTTTATTTCGCAATTTGTGAGTGAAATGAGAGATTTAAATACTGTGGTGGTGTGACTGAGTACAGCTGATGGTAATCAGTAATCAGGTGAGTTGGAACATGTGCACTGGGAGTTTGAGTCCTAGGCATCCTTGTTTTTTAGGCCCTGTGGTGTGATGTAGTATTGCAGTTGGATGCTGATTTTAATGTTAAAATGACAATTATTACAAGAAATTTCACTAATTAACGTTTGACAAGGCACACCTGGTAACTGAAAAGCATTCCAGGTGACTACCTCATGAAGTTGGTTAAGATAATGCCAATTATCTTAGTGTACAACGCTGTCATCAAGGTAAACACTGGCTATTGTGAAGAATCTAAAAATTTGAAACATATTTTGTTTTTATTAACACTTCTATGTTTACCACATAATTCTACATTTAATACACAGTGTTAATACATTGATTTGATAATCTTCAGTACTGTTCAACAATATAGAAAACAGTCAAAATAAAGAAAAAACTGTGAATGAGTAGGTGTCCAATGTTTGGAGGGTTTTTTTTTTTATGTATTCCACTATAGATTACAAAATACATACAATGAAATGTAATTTGTAATATATTCTGTTAGATTACTTATTTTGGATGACTTCAACATTGTCTTACATTTTACAAAAGTATGAATGTGGCAATCACATCCTGCTTACTTAAGAAGACAATCTTGTTGCATTCTACTGTAGCAACTGACTGAATGTATTAAAGTATCCCTGAATGTATATTAACATTTGCTGGAAATCACAAATGGAAGCACTGCCATAAAGCATTATCCTGAAACCATTTTACTATCCAAGTTGCATTATTAGACAGGAGCATGGATGCATACAGCCAAAACAGTTTGAAGAAACATTTAATCCTGTAAACAGTTTTCTGAGCAGCACTAAACATGAATACCAGTAGCAGATAGCCTATACTGTTTGTAGTCTCGAAACTGCATACTACACAAAGCTAACACAATGAATCTTACTGTCGGTGAGGTAATGTTAGCTAGATAGCATGTCAAATAGCAATAGCATTTAGGAAATTCAACTAAGTAGGTAAATACCTATAACTATAAAGCGTTAGGATAGCCAAGCTAACCAATAAGCTGCAGATGACTTTAGCCAGACCAAAAAAAGAACTGACTTCAAGATGCTTCTTTAGGTTGGAAGTAGAGTCTTTGGACACTGAAAGCAAGTTGGTGGCTGGTAAACAGAGGTTGAACTGCACTGCACAGTGAAACTTCTCTGCACAGAGGTCGCACTTTCACTTCCTTAAATGTAGAAACACGTTCTTGTCCTGACTGTGTCACTCTATTACCTAAAGTGAGCAGTCAACTAAGGCCTACCTGGCACTTGCAAAACAGAGGTAGTGCACAGAGACTGTACCAATGAGGGAACTACTTGTGAAGGACCAAACTGGACCAAGTTTTCAAAAAATTTGGCACGACACAATTTTCACGCCACTGGCACAACTTATGTGCAACCTATTTGCAACAATCCCTTTGTTGTTTGAACAAGCTTTGTTTTGAGGACAAGTGTCATGCCCCCTTTTTAGTGTGTATTGGCACGTCACAATGCAGACATGTTCGTGAACAAAATTCAGGCTTCAGGCTGGCTTAATGCAATTGCATGTAGGCTTGTGGTTGCATGTTTTATTTATTTTATTTTATTCATTGTGTGCCAGTGTCAGGCAGATTATATCACCAACCAACCTGTCTAAGTTTCACCTGTCATTTATAAAACACTTTGGATCACTGTTATCCCTACCAGAGCTGATTAAAAAAAGGACAAAAAAAAAACTCCCACAGGTTTAAAAAAAAACCTCTCAAGAGTGTTGTCTGCCAGAGCCGAAAGGCTCAGAAATAGTCATTCTATGCATCACTAACAATGATGGCAGGCAAAAACTGATCTATAAACAGTGGTAGTGGGAGTATTTCATCAGTTAGCAGGACAGACCATCTGTTTTTCTATAAAATTACATTGTAGTTTAGTTACAAAAATCAACATCACATCTTTTTGGCTAAGAGACACATTTTTGTCCATTATTTAATGATACAATCATGTATCATTCATTTTCAGTAATGGCTTTATCCTGATCACAGTCACAATGGATCTGGAGGTTACCCCCTAAAGATGAGGCAAGAACACAGCCTGGAAGGAATTCCAATCCATCCTCAGACAACACGCATGCACACACATTCACACACTCATTTACACCTAGGAGCAATACAGATTAGCAGTCCACCTACTGGCATGTTTTTGTGCAGTGCAAGGAAACCAGAGATCCCAGAGGAAGCCCACATGGACATTGAGAGGACATGTAATACTCCATATAGTCAGTCATTATTTATTTACATTTATTAT
The DNA here is from genome assembly GCA_030068235.1 of Notoglanidium macrostoma. NCBI lineage: Eukaryota > Metazoa > Chordata > Actinopteri > Siluriformes > Auchenoglanididae > Notoglanidium > Notoglanidium macrostoma. The sequence continues at coordinate 12,553,186 of JAQQZR010000004.1, forward strand.
TATTTTTTTTGCCTGCTGTTCAGTTATTCCCTTAAGCACAATGGTGCTTGTATATTGAATATACGGTATATATTATAGAATCACAGATCAATCTTGGCTCGTGATGACCCCTACCAAAATACGTAATAAATTTATTTTTGAAAGGAGCTTATTTATTTACAAATAAATTGGATTTTTGTCCATTCAAAAGCTAAGATCAGATGCAGTGCAATGCAGAGGTGAAAGAAAGAAGAAAATAGCTTTACTGTTAAGTGTGTAAATTGACTGGTATCATTGAGGAAAAGAATGAAGATAAAGACAAAGAGTAAGGCCCCCTTCCCCTTCCTTATTAAACCGTTGCTGAGCAACACAGACTTGTTAACTAAATCTTCTCTCGTGGTTTTTAAAAAACCTAGATGATGTAGCTACTATGTTTATTGGAAAAGAAAGAGGTCACAGATCTCTATTTTCCACTTATCCATTCTCAAATGACATTAAATATTGACAGAAATACAGGCCCACTGTAATGGTGTAACTACATATATCTTTGGAGTGGATTCTGTGACACAGATTAACACATGCTCTCTCTCTCTCTCTCACTCACACACACACACACACACACACACACACACACACACACACACACACACACACACAC
>JAQQZR010000004.1:12574734-12587632 GCA_030068235.1 Notoglanidium macrostoma
CTTTGGCACAGGAACGATGGTGCTGGCTTTGAAGCACTTTGGGATGACAGCAGTGCTCAGGGAGATGTTGAAGATGTTCTCATCTGACCTGTTCTTAGGGTCACCTGCTCTGAAGGTGAAGTCATGGGTCCTCAGCATCTCACACACCTCTGCAGTCTTCCACAGCTTCCGGTTTGAGCGTGTAATGATGGTCTTGGAGGCAGTAACATCATCTACACACTTGCTGATGTAGCTGGTTACTGATGATGTATACTTCTCCAAGTTGGTGTTGTCACCTTCGGTTGCAGCCTCCCTGAACATATGCCAGTCAGTGTGCTCAAAAAAATCTTAAAGAGCAGAGATGGCTCCTGCTGGCCTGGTTCTCACATGCTTCAGAATCGGTTTGCTGCGTCTGACAAGTGGCCTGTATACTAGCATTAGCATAACAGTGATGTGGTCTGAGTAGCCGAGGTGGGGCGGGGCTCCGCTCGGTACGTACTGGGAATGTTTGTGTAAACAAGATCCAGCGCGTTTGCCCATCTTCTTGCAAAGTCCACATGCTGATGGAATTTCAGGAGCACTGACTTTAGATTTGCATGGTTGAAATCTCTGGCGACAATAAACAGTCCATCGGGGTGTGCATTCTGAAGATCGCTAATAGCCCTGTACAGCTCACAGAGTGCATCCTTAGCGTTAGCGCTGGGGGGAATGTACACTCCGATAATGAGCATGGCGGTGAATTCCCGGGGAAAATAAAAATGTCTGCATCTAACTGTCACAAACTCCACAACTAACTAATACAGAGTTCTTGAACCATTCTGTGTTAATATCCTGTCAGCAAGAAACGCAGTTAGCTCGGCTAGCAAAATGGTGGCATCAGGAACTCTGTCGCTGAGCCATGTCTCCGTGAAAACAAAGATGCAGCAATTCCTAAACTCGCACTGCGTAGTCTGCTGGAGTCGGATGTAATCCAGTTTATTGTCCAGAGAGCAGACATTGGAAAGTGTTATGGATGTAATTGCCGGCCGGCTAGGATTAGCTCTTAGCGTAGCAGGGACCCCCGCCCACTTGCCGCACTTCCGCTTCCTCGCACACCGCTTTCGGTGGACTCTCCCCCGGCCGCTGGCATCAGCGTTTTCAAGAGGTCATCCTGCAGGTCAGTTTTTGAGTATTCATTAATGTCCAATAATGTTTCTTGTGGGTAGACATGAACACCATTTGTTTCAGTGTCCATGTGCCGTCGGAATCGCGCCAAGAAACAAAATACCACAGAAAAGCACCATTTCGGATCCGGAGTGGCCTCTGTGGGAAGAATTAGCTAAAACGATTCCAGTAAGTCCTCCTACTGTGAAAAGTAAAATGAAACCACCAATGACTTCCAAATAGTCTGTAAAAATTATGAGCTACTCTAATGGGCAGAAAACTATTTTAATAACTGCTGTTCTATGCCTTGTTATTCTACCTATATAGAAAGCCCTGAAACCCAAAAATAAGTGAAGATTCTTGAACCCTTGCTGAAGCAAGACCAAGGCCACACGGCTACATTCTCACAATCCATGGGACTGTGCAATTGACCTCATACCAGGTACCACACCCCCTAAGGGTCAGTCATCTCCTTTATATTTCCCAGAAACTAAAGCATTGAAGAACTACAATTTGGAGGCCCTGCCATATGCATACATTCATCCTTCCATATCTCTTGTCTCTGCTAGTTACTTTTTTTGTGGGAAGAAAAATGGTGGTCTATGGCCTTGTATTGCTTAAGGGCTAAATACAGTGAAATACTGTTACCTACTCCCTCTAGTCCCATTTGCCATTGAACAGGTGAGGGGTACACAAATTTTCACAAGACTTGCACAGTGAAAACTTTATTCATATCAGAGAAAGTGACTGTGGCTGGTGGGGGTGTGGTTTAGTGCGAGTCTGCAGTGGGAGTGCAGAAGAAGAATAAACCTTCCGATTGTGAAACTAACACCAGCTCCACATGTGTGCCTCTTTTGATTTTATCACAGAAACACCCGCTGAGCGGATTGGAGCTTTGTACTGGACTGGTGCTAATCATTTAAAAACCATGGTATCCTAATTTCCTGTTTACTGTGCTGAGGATCTTCATGACTGACTTCAGATATCCAGAGATGGCTGCTCTACATGAGCTCCAGTGGGAAATTTAGCTCCAGTGGAAAAATCATCTGACCATTGCCACCAACAGAGGCCTGCTCTAAAAGCTTGACATATCGTACCAAGAAGAGATGAGTTAAGATTTGCCAGGTGATGACTTGACCTAAGTGGAACTCTTCAACTTCATTGCTGACTTTTTGAGAAGTAAATGACTGAAGAGCCTCGAGAACCAGGGGATGTCTCACCTGCTTGTGTTCCATGACCTCATTGATGAACTACAATCACCCCAGCGAGCTTGCACACATGGTAAAGCATCCAATGAAGGGGATGCTGCATTGAGACTGAACCAGTATTAGTAACATCTGTGACTAGTAAGACTGTACCAACACCAGTGGTTGCTGATCAGATAACTGGTTTGGTTAAACTGACAGATGTTGCCATATTGCTACCTCATAAAGAATTTAAGGTTCATGATGGTCAGCTCTCTGATTCAGAATCTGATTTGAGCTTTAACAGTCTGTGTAAACAAATTGAGGAAGGGCTAGTCGAGGGGTTTACAAAGGCTGAGATTATTAGGACAGTGCTCAAAATAATTAAGCCTGGCACCATACTCATGACCAAAGATAGCCTGACAATAACCGAGCGAAGACATTTTCTCAGAGCACATATTAGAGATAAGAGTAGTACTGAATTATTCCAGGTACTAAGCAATGCAAAGCAACATGATAAAGAAAGCCCACCACAGTTTATGTATAGACATTCACTTTACCAGCTGATTAATTAAAAATGCTCATACATCAAACCCTATATCTCAGATATGAGCATTATTGATGACTTCATTCTAGAAGTGATAACAAGGTCATCGTGTGAGGACACAGATAGGCAAAGCAGGTTGGGTTGGGTCAGACCCACAAACAGAAAGCAGTTTGTGTCAGTGCAGCACAAAAGGATAGGGACAGGCAGAATGCAGTCCCTATGCATGCCAAAGTCCAAGCTAATCGCACTGCCATACAGGAGCTGATTGTACAATTGTCATCTTTGACCAAGAGTTTATAGAAAGCCTTCAAACCTGTAGGGAACACAGAAACAGAAAACACCCGTATCCCCTCACCGCATTCAAAATAGGCAGCCGAGCCAGAAGTTAAAGGGAAATGCCACCACTGTGTATCACAAGGAAATGACAACTGTACACACTGTTTCCAGTGTGGAAAAGAGGAACACACAGCTATTGTTTGTCTACAGAAGAACAGCCTGTTGGTCAACCAGGTGAGGTCACTGGGAAGGGACCACCAGTGGCCAGAAAGAATGCAGAAACAGAAAAGGTGCATCCAAAAGGGGAAGCCTTGTCCTCTACCAAGTCCCACACACAACACAATGTGCCCAAAGGGAAATGTATGGTTGCTGATTGGTGGTAGGTGCATGATACCTTGTTATTTAAATGGGGTAAAACTTCAGATGTTATTAGACAGTGGGGTGCAGGTTAGCATAATGGAAAAGTCATGGCTGCAGGAAGCTTTGTCAAATGTCACAATCCAACCTCTAAAAAGCTTATTACCAGAATAACCACTCAAAGTCACTGCAGCTAATGGGATGGAAGTACCATTCAAGATAGAAGTTAATGTGTTAATGCTAGTAAGTCCAGAAGGTGTGAGCAGCCCCTTGCTAGGCTTCAATCCAAGAGATTATAATGGGGAACAGTGACCAAACGGATGACATCAGTTTGGAGGACTTACTGTCAAAGACCTTGAAAATTCAAAAGAACAATGCTGAAACCCTTGTCTCTGTTGTTCACACAATGCCATCCCAGGAAGAGATTCTAATTGTTGATTTTTGTGAGCTCAACCGCAAGACTATCCCTGATCGCTATCTGCTGCCCTGTATTCAGAACCTGCTGGACAGCCTGGGAGGCATTGTTCTCCATCTTGGACCAGGGAAGTGCCTACCACCAAGCGTTTGTGAGTGAGGAGTCAAGACATCTAACAGCATTTAGCATAACCTGGGAACTCTACGAGTGGGTCTGGATACCCTTCAACCTGACCAACACATTAGCTGCCTTCCAGAGGTGCATGAAGTGGGGGTTAGATGGCATCAGGAATGAATGCTGTGTGCAGTATTTGTATGATGTTCTTTGTAATTATTAAACTTTTGATGAACATGTGGACCATCTCAGACAAGTGCTCTGCCAGATGCGACAACATGGCATTAAGCTCTGTCCAGCCAAATGTGAACTCTTCAAGAGACAGATCTGGTACATCAGGCAGATGGTTTCAGGAGAAGGGATCCAGGATTTGGACCTGGTAATGACCCTAAAGGATAAGAAACCCTGCAACGTCGGAGAGGTCCGGACATTACTTGGCTTTCTCAGTTATCAGTCTTTTATCCAAGACTTCTCATGGCTGGCGATGCCTTTGTTCAATCTTCTCCAGAGCCCAGCTGAGGCAAGTAAGGCCACAAAGCACCAGACCAGTAAGAGAAAAAGTGGCACAAAAAAAGGAGGCACCTGATAACTTCCTTCCCACACACCTGTAACTTACAACAGGCAAAGAGGCTGCTGTAGGACAAGTTAGAGGTGGAAAATGGATCACTCTACAGGAAACCCTGTATAAAAAAAGCCATTAGTGATGAAGAGCTTGCATGATGACATGGGGCACATAGGTCCTGAAAAGGTTATCCACCTTGACCAAGAACGGTTCTATTGGCCATATAGAGGACTGCAAACAAAAAAAAAACACCCCAATGTCCCATTGAGAGCTCCAATGGGATCCATCACAACCAGTGCACCATTTGAATTGGTCTCAATAAACTATTCACACCTGGAGCAAAGCAAAGGAGGATATGAGTATATCCTTGTCCTTGTCAATCACTTTATGTGCTTCGCACAAGCATACCCTGAAGAAATAAGTCAGGCATGATGGCAGCTGAAAATATTTTTTATCCCTTGTTTTGGCTACCCTGAGAAGCTGCATCATGACCAAGGGCATGAGTTCGAGAATAACTTATTCCAATGATTACAACAACTGTTGGGAATTGCACATTCATGCACCACTCATCATCCTCAGTGTAATCTAGTGGAGAGACTAAATCACACACTTCTCTAAATATTGCACACACTACAAGAAGAGAAATAGAGTGAATGGAAAGATCATCTGCCTCAGATTGTGCATGCATACAATTACACAAGGCATGAAGCAACAGGATACTCTCCATTTTTCCTCTTGTATGGCAGGGCTCCACAGTTAACTGTTGATTTTCTCTTTAGTCCAAGGAGAGAGACTGAAGAACACAACTATTGAAACCTCATTGAAACCTTTATGAAAGTATGAAAATGGGCAGAAAGGATGTGAGTGGCTTACCGAATAGCTGCAGACAACAGCCAGAAGTCCTCAGCTAAAAGCAAGAAACAATTTGATAGACATGTCAGAGGTGTCACTCTCCAACCAGGCGACAGGGTACTGGTGAAGAATCTCTCAGAGATGGGAGGCCCAGGGAAGGTACACAGCTACTGGGAGATAATGGTACATCGCAGGTGGAGAAATTGGGGGCGGGACCAGTCAGTAAAGTGCAGCCAGAGAGGGGTAGAAAGGCCATGCGCGTACTCCACAGAAACCTGCTGCCGGTAAATGATCTGCCTGTGGAAGAAATGACAAGACAGAAAAGACAGAGACAATCATAAACCATATCAATCAAACCGTGGCAGATAGGTCTGATGAGGAAGAGGAATGCACTCATTATCATGATCTTTGAAACAGAATCCCATGATACAAACTGTTACATGTTATCCTCAGTAACAAGGACCTGTCTTGCAACAGCAGAATCTTCAAAATCAGTCTAAGCTGCGTGCAACAGCCAGAGAGTTTTGTCCTTCTGATAGGCAAGTGCAGGGAGAGCAGGATGTCGAGGAGGCAAAGGGTAGACTAGAGTTGGTTGAAGGAGAACCTGGCTGAGTGGATGACATGGATGATGGAAACTGAGGAGAAAGTGGGGTACGAAATTCACAGAGAGGAGGGAGACTGATAGAAAGACTCACATATAACACCCAAGGTCAATCATCATATCGCCATTGGAGTGCAGATGTGAACCCCCTATTACTCTGCCAACCATTGGCTGCGACTCAAAGCTTCCCATCATTCCCTAACCCCACCCATTTCCAGCCATACTACCACAATTGTTGTACTCTCATACACTAAGAGATCCACCCAGAAAGATAGCAAATGTCAGTAGACATCTGTTTAAGTGGGGAAGAATGTAGAGAGCTGAAAATAGCTGACTTTAGGAATAAACAAGTAAAACAAGTATTAAAAAAATATTTATTTGAGATTGTTTATTTATATTTATCCTTTTACTTGTCATTTGGTGATGTTATTGCAGTTTTTAGTAATGCAGAGCAACTCCACATTCAGATAGTAGAGTATGCTAATTGCGCTGGTGGCATCAGGTAGTGTCAGGTACACAAAGGAAGAAAAAACCTTCTGGTTGTGAACTAACTCCATGTGTGTGCCTCTTTTGATTTTATGACAGGTCAGTAAATTGCATTAAAATGAAAGTGCATCACAAACTGTAAAGTGGAAATTGTTGCTCATTAGATGGCTTGCAAAGGTTGGTAAATGGAAATGGTCCATTAGGAGAACTGTGTGTAATTAGTAATTTAAGGTTGTATGCTAACAAATGCTAATGCTAGCGTACTTGGATAGTGAGGAGTTGTGTGCAAGTAAAGACTTAAAATAACTTGGAAACTGGTTAATTCACTTTTGAACTTTATTCACCATGCACTTTATGAACCAGGCACTAACTAAATGGGGTTCATGCAATATATAATTTTTCTGGTTAAAATTTATAGCTTAATGGATGGGTTTGTGGTTTAATGCCAAAACAAGAAATGCTGTATTGTAAGGTGAATTGGTGATTAATTGGTAGCTGCCTCAGTGTAAAGCTTAGTATGGGAAAGTGCTAGTAAGGAGCATTGCCCTCTTTATCCAGTTTTATAGATTGAAATGGAGAGGTAAAAGTGTTTGATTATGAAATGAGAACTTTTTTTGGTAAAGAAATGGAACAGTAACAAAGGTTTTATTGTCTGTATACTGAAATTCTTGTCAAATGTATAGAATGATACTGTGAAATTTGTTAAAACCAAATACATTTATTATATTTCATAGACAGAGAAAAAAAAACATTCAACAGACTTAAGAACAAGCGAAGTTTATATGTATTTATCATTCAAATGGATGTGTTTGCTGAAAATATATTGTGACTGTAACAGTGTTTAATGGATCCAAGCAACCTTAATTCAAATTTTGTCAAATTAATGAAAATGTTTAGAGATTTATGTTGGCATGGCTCAGGGATATTATGACCATGTTTTGTAAATGGGACTGAAGTTGAAGTTGTTCATATGCAGTTTAGTGATATCTGATATCTGATGTATACACAGTGGAAGAATAAACCTTCTGGTTGTGAAGCTAACACCAGCTTCACATGTGTGCCTCCTTTAATTCTATCACAGAAACACCTGTTGAGTGGATCAGAGAATAGCTGCCCACTGACTGTGAAGTTTGAGGAGCAACATAAACAGTAACACATGTAACCATGAGTTACATAGTCATAGTTACAGAGACTAAAATGTGACTACAATTTCCAGTAAGTGACTAAGATTAAAACTAAATTTAAAATCCTTGTGTAATTAACAGTCATGGAGGATTTTTAAGAGCACACTGTGATGATCCACTGCCTCAAGCCTGTCCACAAATGAAAGTTTATGTGCCACTAATCATGAGGTAATAATTACTTCAATGTGTACTCCCCTTCCCTGAATTCTAAATGACTTATTTTTGTTAATGGTGGCAAAAACAATAAATCCAAAGTCAAATAAATAATTACATTAATTACTAATAACATTCTTTAATTTAATTAAATTAATTAAATAATATTAAATATATTATTTCCAACTCACACAATGTATTCTGCTAGCTTTGATTGCTAAGCAACATAATGGACAAAAATTAGGGTATTCTATGGACAGAATAGTGGATTAAGTGTAATGGTTTAAAGCCTGCTGCCTTAACACAGAATTCAGTTAGTGTGATTTGATCACAGGTGGGCATATATCAAGGATTTTATGATGCCCTAACTTGGCTGAGCCGATTTTAGTATAATTCTGGACCTTTCTAGACCCACAATTGTAGACCCTATGGAATCATAAATATGGATTACACTTACTTTACCTTAGAGTTTGCCAGCGGAAACACCAAAAGTATTCCACTTCCGCTCTTCACCCAGAAAATACCTTATAATTGTTCACCTTATTCCTGGTAAGGTTTACTATTTAATAATCTTTTCTATATTTATATAAACAGTTCATATTGTGCTATTATGCTGAACAAGAGGCTGTGAAAGGTGAAGCATTTGTTCCATCAGCCAGAGGAATGTGAGTTTAAATTTCACTGTTGACAGAGAGCAAGTGCTGGTTCCTTTAATAAATGATTCTTAACTCATATCTGCTTAGCTATAGGCTCTAAATTGAATCCTTTCTCATTTACATGTTTTTAGAAAAAAGCTTCAGGGACAAGTTCTTATGCACGTAACACAGCTGCTTTAACAGTCTCACAATCCAAGCTTTGTTCTAATGTTAACGCAGAGCATACCTCTTGAGCTTTTCCTACGAACTTACACTGTAACAACAGAGACCAAATGTTTCTAGGCCACTGCAGAGTGGCAGCAACGCTCTCAAACACAGCAAAATAAGTATGCACCTCACTCTCCCAAAACATGGGAACTAAAGCCATGTGTTTACTCACATAAACCCCCGTGGGGCTTACAGAGGAGGTACCTTGATGCCTCTCCAGAACAGGTGATGACTCACGAAGGGGTGTGGGTAACGTAAATGCAGGATCCCGCACTGGAGACCGCGCACGAACAGGCTCAGGAGACGCAGGCGACGCAGGTGAGCCGGAAGCTGGCTTATTTCTCAGCGCCAACTCTAGCTCCAGCTTTTTTAGCTTTATCTCTTTCCAAGACTCAAGCTCCAGTGCTTGAAACTGCAAAAGCTGAGCTTGATACTGCTGGTGACTTACCTCCAGGTCAAGCTGCTTAAGTCGCAGCGCGAGCATGGGTTCCTCTAGCGGTGAACCTGCTACCATGGGATCTATGCGTGTGGGGGCCTCTGGCTTGGCTGCAACCTTCACTGCACCCAAATCCCCGGACCCCCCTGAATGTGATGCAACACCCGCCTCGGTAGGCTCAAGCAGGACTCACTGTTTTACCAGCTCCGCATACAGCAGTTTTTTAATGCCACACTTGTTAGCGCTCCGTACCATTGTTATACTACAAAAATCTGTAAGAAGAAACAGATCATCCTTACGGCATCGCTCAAATTTCTCCAACGTGGGACAAATAGTGAACTAGTCGAGGGTGAACTTTGCAGCCATATCTTAAAACCAAAACACTGTCTTCCCACCACAAAGACAAAACCGCCAGAAAAATACACAAAAATAACAACAAAAGATCAAAGCCCGGACAAATCGATGGCATGCACAGGACCAGCCCCCAATTCTGTTACGACCCGGTCTAGGTCGGGCCGCAGGCAAAACCCACACATAGTCAAGGCCAGGCAGATAGTCATTCACAGAAAGTCAGTAAACACACATACGCAATTAAGACACACACAGGTACAAACAACAACGGAACAGGTCTCCCAAAGTGTCATTGGACGAGGTTTTTAAAAGTGGTCCCATGTGCAGCCAACCAATACCAATGCAGGAGGCGGAAGCAATACAGTAGTCATCCACTGGGAGACAGGACATGTGGCAGTAGGCGGGGCCTGCAGGGGGAAGACACACCCATCCCACCACCAGCACAAACACCCAAACAGTAAAATAAATATACTGGCAATCATAACAACCATTTTCAAAATAATGTTTATTTTCTATGCTCTGTGTGTGACTAGTTAATGATCGCCTAATACATTTGATATTCAATGTTTACTGTCTAAAACTATATACTAAAAACACAGAAGTAAATAATAAATTTTATCTTCTATACTCTTCACAGCTCCAGGGTTCCAGCTTCGATCTTAAGCTCATGCTAATGGAGTTTCACAGGCTTTCCGCATAGATTTCCTTTGAGAACTCCAATTTCCCCTCAGTCTTTCAGAAACTTGCCAGTAGGTGAATTGCCCCTAGGGACGTGTGTGTGTGTGTGTGTGTGTGTGTGTGTGTGTGTGTGTGTGTGTGTGTGTGTGTTCATGTTCAGGCTCATGTTCATGCCTCATTGCCAGTTTAGGCTGCGGAGTCACCATGACCCTGATAAAGCTGTTATGTAAGATGAATAAACAAATTCATTAATTGATCTGTTTGTTTTTATAATAAATTGTTTATAAATTGTATATGTTAAATATAAACCTGCATGATTATGCAAATAGTGAGGAAGTAAGCTGAATGAAGAAAAGGACTAGGATTGGAGAATGAACAGAATTTTTACAAAATGCAGAAAAGGAAAATGTGTGTGGGTAGGAGGTGTGAGAGAATTGGAGGTGGAGAGATTCACAATGAATTCACATGGGGCGGGGGGATCCAGAATGTTCACCTCCTACACATAACAACACTTTCTCACCCAGACACACACACACACACACACACACACACACACACAATCCTCCCACTGTATACAAGCTCTCATGAGGAAAGCTTTCATCATTTGTTGTGTGCCTCCATTCATGCCAGTCTGTGTGTGAAAATAACAATACTTTTATCCTACATTAATCCAAAAATGACAGTCACACTGTGGAACTTTTTTTTTTCTACTATCAGAAGCATGTACCTGCTCAGTCTGAGCAGGTCAACCTAAAAACAAAAATACTGCAGTGCTAAACCTTACATTTCCCATCTATTTTTTTTAGAATAAAAATAACTTTATAGCCTGTTTAGAAGTTGATTATTTCCCCAGTTTAATTTGGTGCTGTCCTTGCTGTCTTGTATCATAAAGAAAGATTTCCCAGAGTGCACTGGGATTCTAAACTGTACAACCTCATTCTGAGAGTACTGTTTCTATTAAAGACTGAACCATGGAAAAGATCTGTGACCCCTTTTATATAGTCAGTGTACTATATGGTATATAAAAGTATGGCTTTTTCACTATGTAGCTACATTTATGAGATTAACATAGTCTGATTTGATGATGGCAGTCTGTCTGCAATTCACACACACACAAGATCTAAAAATGTGAGATGATCTCATAGTGTGTAAATTTCTATAAACACTGCTAGAGTGTCTACACCTTCCATGATGTCCTTGTCGTGTCGTAGTCTGCTTATTGTCTTCATAAAAGCCATTCCTGCTATTCTGAATGTCTCTTACATCTTAGATAATGGATATTGAATTGCACAAGCACACACAGATGATTTTCAGTTGAATTGTAGCCACTGAGCTTGATGATGTGCATTAGTTCATTTAAAGTTTCTACATGGCTCATAAGATGTGAAATTGCTCACATTATGGGAATTGTGCATGCCTATACTGTGGCCTCATGTTGCGATAAAAGCTCAAATCTGGACATGTCAGTTTGTACCATTCTAACAACCATAGGATTTTGGGGGGTTATTCAATGAAGTGAGCTAACTTAATATGTTTTTGGACAAACCTGCTCTGTGCTTGGCTAATTTTGAAAACTAGCATAGCAGATACAGGTTTCATGTATACATTATAAGTTCATAATACAATATTTTTCATATTTGGATACGGATAAGATATGAAAGCCAAACTCAACTAAGATCACCAAGGTGATCTATATTAGCTAAATTTGCCTAATTTAGACCATGTTTTTCAATATTCTATAACTTTTCTAATGGAAAATATAGGCTTTAAAAACAATTGCCTACACTGACAGCTACTGAATGAGCAAAAATGCCATGCTTGTTTGTAGAGAACTCAAGTTGAAGAAGAATTATATGTAATGCCTCCAGCATTTCCCAATCTTTTGTTATCTTATGTTATCACTATAGATTCTAGAATTACTGAAAACATACAATAGTTGAATACACTCTGTGCTTCTTCAGCAGTGATGAGTGTTTTACATTGTTGAGTGTTGTCTGTCCATTGTCTTCCAACCCCCTGTTAACAAGGTGTTCCACTGCCACTCATATTTTTGTTTTTCACATCACTCTGTTGTGCTTGAAAATTGCAGGAGATCAGCAGTTTCTGAAAAACCAAACCAGCCCATCTGGCACCAACAACCATACCATAACAGCACGCATTTATTCTGACCCCTTTTCCTAAATCAAGTATGTTTTCTATCCATAAAGTTTATGATGCATTAAATTTATTTGAATAGACTTAAGCTAGTTGACTAAAATAGAACATGGGATCATCTTATTCTTTAGGAAATGTTAGTACTCTACTGGATAAATGTGAAAGTTTAAACCTAATTCTAATCTGATTGAAGATATTACCTTTCTGGAACTGTGTGTGGGTGTGTGTGTGTGTGCGCGCGCGCGTGTGTGTGCTGCTTTGTGTAGTTCAGCTGCATATTTACATTATAGTGTGTGGTTGTGCTTATTCATCTTCGCTGTGCTTCACTCTGAGCTCTGCTTATCTGGCCTGCCAGAAGTAGCTTCCTGAAAAGTGCACTCTGGGTTTGGGCATGACTGAGCACCATTAAAGGAATATCAACTCACACTAAGAGTTTTATAACTTTTACATACTTAAACATAGACAGACTAACTCACTCACTCACTCAGTCTCTCTCACACACACACACACACACACACACACACACACACACACACACACACACACACACACACACACACACA
>JAQQZR010000004.1:12604976-12618497 GCA_030068235.1 Notoglanidium macrostoma
TGTGTTTGTGTGTGTGTGTGTGTGTGTGTGTGTGTGTGTGTGTGTGTGTGTGTGTGTGTGTGTGTGTGTGTGTGTGGTACACTCTCAGCAGGCTCCTAACATAACCTGACAGCCTACATCCTCCAAGATGCCAATCTCAGAGGGAGCATTATTACCCCTTTATTTCTGGAATGGAGGGATGAGAGAAAAAAGAATATAGATATGTATGTGTGTGTGTGTGTGTGTGTGTGTGTTCATGTGTAAAATCTGATGGTAGATATGAGAAGCTGAGCTAATACCTTCTCTTCTGTATGGTGAGACTAAGGGAGTAAACTTTTTTTTTTAATCCAGACCTGACTAATCAATAACCGAACAAATAAGGTAAGATTGAAAGCACTGAAAGTAATTTAAACTGCTAGGAAATACTTACCAGTAAACAGAAGCTTTCTCAAAAATCCCTTTCTTTGGGCAGAAAGGATTTTATATATTCATTTATTGTTTATAGATTATTATTGATAGATACACTGACATGAAGCATTTAATTGAGAGACAGCACATAAGCAACATAACATATGCTTCTTTTCTTGTGGCCTTTTAGCATAGCATTAAATAGCTAGTAAATATCTTATCTATTTGGCTACTTCCTGAAAATCGTCTATATATCTGTGTCAGATTTTTGTATGATACCTTGTGTTCAATGTTTTAATACTTAAAGTAGCACAAAGTAACACAACCACTATGCATTGTTCAACTTTTTGGAGAACCATTATAGCAAGCAATGTGGCTAGTTTCCCACTAATGCCTAATTAAAATATCAAATCCATGTCTTTGGTTGCAGCACATAATAATTTTCATCATCCATTTTCCACCAGTAGAGGTAAAACTCTAAAAAGCTCTTTTGCATTCATTGCCCTGTCCTATATTGAACACTTGCTGTTTTTGCCCTTCTTATTTAAGTGTGCCCACAATGTCCTCAAGATTAAAGGTTATTCCATTTTTGTATGTAGGATTCAAAAAGAGTACTCACATGCAACACAGACTTTAACCCCAAACCCTTGCAGCATTGGCTAGGTCTAATCGGGAAAAAATGGGTTAGGTCACATCCGAGATCAACATGGTGCCAAACAAAAAAAAAACTCATTAAAACTGATAATGAACTCTTCAGGATTGTAACATATAGAGTAAAACCTAGAAAACAACTGATTAAACAGAGTGTACTAAATTAACTAATTTCCTCTAGAGCTTAATGTTTCTACTTTAATGATAGGTTTCACCGATCATTTGAGTAAACAATTATAGTACAAACTTGTGACTTATTTGTTATCACTGTATAGCAAATCATTGCAAAAGGACAACTCTAAACACAACACACAAAATACTGAATAATGTTGAAGCCTGGACACGGTCTTACTAGATGTGGGTTGTCCACATGCAGGTCCTCTGGTTCCATGGCAAACCTCATCAGGGATAAAACGACTGCTAAATGAAATGAATGAAGGAATGAGTGATCGAATGAATGTTCACTTCTGGATAAGAGAGAGAGAGAGAGAGAGAGAGAGAGAGCACAACAAATACACTAATATGTTATTAAATGGAATAAAATGGGTGGATAATTTCAAAACAACATCCTGTTACCTGAATGTCCTCTTGCCTGCATGCATATCTGTCTGTTCTCATCTCTCCATCTATTTTTTTCTCTCCCACATGTCCTTCATTTGCATTGTTTTTGTCAGCTGATGTGGCAGACATCCGAGTTCTCCACTCAGCCTACTCCTACACTCTCATGGCCATTCTGTCTAGAGGACGATCACTCTCTTCTTGTTCACAGCTCAGTGTCTGGCTCTAAACCCACCTTTGTTTCCAACGTACAACCACCACATTACACCCACACATCTACTAATCATTCAGGCTTCTTTTCCTTTTTATTAATCACTTTTGCTATTCCAAGTTTATTTAAGTAGGGTGATGTGCATTAATGAAAACACATAAATTAAAGCACCAGTGGAAATATATCTCCAAGCTATCTGTATCATTGTATGATTTGTAGCTGATAGCAAACTGAGACTGTTTTTTTATAATAATTTATTTATTTTAAGGATACATTAAACTTTGGAAGGCTGAGCGGTTTTCGTAGACACACCTGAGGCCTGAAAAGGCAACAGTGGTTTATTATGACAAGTGCTGTGTGTTGCCTCAATTTGGTATGGTGTGTGTGTGTGGTTTGTTTCAGGACATGACTGCGAGTGATGAGCGATGAGTGATGTGTTACTGACATTTGTGTGATTGAATAGTATAACCTCGAGTAATGTCTACCATTCTCTCTCCCTCTCTCTCACCCCCCCCCCCCCCCACACACACACACACAGAATACTGATGAAATGCATTTTTCTTTTAATGCTCTATGATGTTTAATATGTTGTGTTACTTGGGTGCAGGACACAAGTCTGTGTGCTAAGCATGGAGTTTATTAGGGGGAAACCCAAGGTGTCAAGCGTTACCGACATCAAACTATTATTCCATTACACAAACACACAAAAATGACAAAAGTCCATATATGTCTACACACTGTTGAACTGAAATTAGACACATATGAAACCATCCAAGGCGAGAGTAGAAGCAAAACAGAACCCAAACAGAAATTAATGATGTAAGTACAAATGGTGCAGTTGGAAAAGAAATCAAAATACAAAGTGATGACATACTGAATAAACATTGCACAAAAATGTTGTTTGCTCATGGAATTTTACCTTCAAAACAGCCACAAATACATTGTAATTATTACAGAAACAAGTATATATAATATTATACTGTTGTATGTGACAGCATGTAACTGTTGAACATTAAGATAGTGTTGTCAAATAAAAACTAGACATCTTTGGAAGGACATCAGTACAGTCTGAAATATGATTCTGTGCTCTAACGCTGATGCAAAGATGCAATGAAATTATTTTGAACATTGAGTAAGTGTAGTCAGAACCGCCACACATTCACTATATGGACAAACATTTCTGGACACCTGACCATCAAGCCCATACAACTATGAGCACCCATTCCAGATTTAGCTCCCTGTGCTGTTACAACAGCATTCATTCTTAAGTGAAGATATTCCACTACATTTTGGAGTGTGGCTAGGGGTATTTGTGCACATTCAGCTGTAAGTGCATTAGTGACATCGGGCATTGATGTCAGCTGATTAGGCCTGGGGCACTGTCAGGCTTCCAGTTCATCCCAAAGGTGTTCAGTGGGATTGAGTTCAGGGCTCTGTACAGGCCACTTGAGATCTTCCACGCCAACCTTGGCAAACCATGTCTTCATGGCGCTCACTATGAGCACAGGGGCATTGTCATGCTGGATCAGCTTTGGGCCTCTTAGTTCCAGTCAAAGGACACTGTTATTTCACAATATACAAAGACATTCTATAGAATTGTGAGCTTTCAACTTTGTGGCAACGGTTTGGTGGAGGAATCACATATGGGTGTGATGGTCAGGTGTCCACAAACTTTTGACATTATGGTTTATATCATATCATTTATTGATTATCACATAACTAAATTTATTCTCCTAATTTCTTCATTTTGAGGTTTCTGTAGGCAATCTCATGGGTCGGATTTACCATTTCCTTAATAATTTATATATAGTTCCATAAAGGTGGCTGTAAACTTATACACCTTATGTCAGGGTCAAAAAGTATGAACTGGTAATATGCCAATTAGCAAGCTAGCTAGATGATGAATAGGCTACAATAACACATAACCTTACTGTCTTTGTCAGAACCCACTAAGACAAAAAAAAAATGAGCACGCCCTTAAAGGTTGTATTCAGCTTTAAAACCTGACCAAATTGTGTGACCTTAGCATTACAAGGTTCTACATCCCATTGCAATTGCTATTTATAGGAAGAAAGCCACATATAGACCATATCTTATTCCATAACCAATAGTTATGGGAAGTACCTCAATGTGTGCTTGCAAATGTATGGAGTCAAAGAATTTGTCTTGGGAAGTGTGGCATTACAAATGCAGACCAACACCTTCTCATTCATAAAAAAGCAACATAACAGAACCTCTACTTAATAAGAGTGATGTGGCCCGCATGTGCACACCTTTCCATGACTGTTTCGACAGATGTGTCACAGAGAACACACTGACTTGTAGAATCACTGTCTGGTATAGGAACTGCTCTGTCTCAGACAAATAAGCACTGTATCAGGGGATGAAGCCTGGTCTGTACATCATTAGGTCATGTTTTTTTCTGCCAAAACATCAACAGTAAGGAAAAGTCTTCAACATCTCCCGGAGCATACGGGGAGTATACCAGATGCATGTACAGTTACTTTCCCATTGGCCATTAGGGTTTTAAACAGATCCCATTTACAGACATTTAGTTTTATTTCACTTACTCTATATTTACAAGAGAGGCATAATTTATACCAATTCCACAAGCACAAATCACTTTACATGTTCATGCTGCTGCTCAGGACTATTCAATTACTTTAAACTAGGGTTTGAACTAGATTTAGCAATGATGGCTGTTGGGGTGGTTACTGTTACTGGAAATAAATCTGTGTTCACATTGTAGCCTTGGAAACCAAAGTCACTGAGCAACTCCAATTCTACAGCAGGCAGAGAGTTTGACAGTCTTTGTTGGCTAAGGAAATGTTTAACAAAAAAGAGAATTACTTTATGCTTAATAGGAAATTTTGTATTGTTGTACTATACCAACAGGACCATTCTGATATCTTCAGACAAAAATGATTAAATTACAGCAAATTGTTCAGTATAATTGAATGATTAGTATCCTAATTTAGTGTAAATAAAATTGTAAATACATGCTTAATGCACATAATCAGCACATGGTTCAAATCCAGTCCTAATTGAGTGTATGATTCACCAACGCACAGAGTGACCAACTGGGCCATGCATCAGCATTGCCATGGCAACAACGCCTCGGTGAGAACGCTTATAGAAAAATGTACGTCAGTTGCAGTGCAACAAATTAACTGTGCACGCAAACATAGACCCACACACAATCACCCACACATATACTCACACTCAGATACACATGTGCTGATACGTACACACAAGAGGGATGGAATCTAAGTCATGGTCTTTAAAAGGTAGTAAATATGAAAAAATGAATCAAGTCAAAATTTGGTGTAAGTAGCTTTTCTGGTTGAATTGCATTAATTCTTCTATGAATTATTCTTAATTCCACAGTTGTTGGAAATTGGCTAGTAGGTTGTTTAATGTATCCTGGTGAATATAAAAACCCTTCATCCTGGTCAAGGTCACAGATCAGTGAACAATGGGTGCCTAAGGCCCTGATTTACTAAATGTTTGAACATGTAGAGAATGCAGTGTGTAAGTGTATAAATTAATAAATTTTGCACCTACAATTTAATTTACTTACCTTAAAAATCAGTGAGGAATGCCAATTGTGTGTTCAAAATTAATAAAAAAGGCAAGTAGTATATTTGCAGAATCACTTTTCTGCCAGATGATGACAAAATTACACCATTTTTAATTCTTAATATTGAGTGCCTATGTGTATGTTTGAACATTTGCACTACAAATACTCTTTTTCTTGTGTCTCATGTCCTGACCATTATCGTTATTCATTGTGCAGGTGAAGGTCTCCTCTTCACAGCTGTAGGTGAGCAGGTCTTAAAATAACATGAACCCAGGCTCTTCAATGCTGTGTGTGTGTGTGTGTGTGTGAGAGAGAGAGAGAGAGAGAGAGAGAGAGAGAGAGAGAGAGAGAAAGAGAAAGGGAGAGAGGAACGCCCTCTGCAATACTGGCTGAATGAAATGTCACGTGTGCTGTGGGGGTCCTTTGAGACTCTCCGGAGGAGGGAGTGTGTTGGGGTCACAACTCTCCTGCTGAGGTCACAGTGCTTTGTTAATGCAGTCGCACTGAAAAGACCTGCACAGGAGCCCAGACCTGGCAAAATCAATAGAGCGGCAGGAAGCCATCCGCTCATACACTCTAACTTACTCTCTTAGGGATACACATGATACACAATCACACACACACACACACACACTCACAAATCCTTTTTGGCTGTAGTGGCTTTTCGTATTGATCATGCATACACACAAAGAGACTTCTATACACCTGCTTTTTGGATATTGCAGCCTTTCATTTACTGACAACACACACGCACACACAACACATACACAAATGTCTCAAAAGAAAATATTTATGATATGATACTTTTGCTTGTCAGACTTGCTTTTATCTTCAGTATTTCTGTCAGGGAAGATTACGTTTTTAGTTGCATGTCATGACTTTTAGCTCCCTCGCTCTTATTTAACAGGCTGATGATTCTTCATAATGACAAGCTCGAACACAAAAGCTGAGGAAACCATGTTATGAAGCATCACCAACAAAATCTTAATAAGATGTCTATATTTTCTCTCTATGCTATGTGTATATAAGAAAAGGCCTGAAGTATACTCTGTGTAAACACTGGCTACCTTTGCTTAGCGACTCATGAATGGTGTGTCATGCATAAGTACTTAGTATACACCTGAGACACATCAACAATTCAATCATTTATATACAGAAATAATGAACATTTCGTTACCATTATTCAAATTACTTTAAATACAAAGTTACTGTTAAAAGCAAAACAACCTCCACATTTGAACAGCTTCTGATGTTGCCTATCAGTTCAGAAAGTTCATTTACTTGATTCTAGTATACGCAGTGTTTTTTCGCCTGCATGACTTGTTGCTGAAGCTGTAATTGTTTCAATTTTATATATGGATTTATTATATCTGGAGTTTGCTTCAGCTAACATCGACATAAGCTTATTACCATTGGCTGCATTTAGTGTGTTCGAAGAGGTAAAAAAAATAATCTATTTAGAGCGTGGCCTTATATTGAACCTGGATTTGACTCTCCTGCTCCATATAATTTTTCAAGGAATATTGCTGTTTTGGGGAAGCAGGATAAAGATGTTAAATGCTCATTAAACTACAACAGCTCTACTGTTCTTTATGAAAAACACTCACATCACACTCAGAATGCTGTGTATTTGTCATGCTTGTTGTGATGCACTCACTGAATAATGGATTATGTATGGAATCTGAATATGTATTTTTTTTTTACGTATCTCTGCATGGGTAATGTATTCTTTGAAGTCCTGTTTTTGCTTCATCTAATGCTGTGAGGAGTTTATGATTAATGTATTCTTATGGAATTTACAATAGATATGCATATGGGTGCTGATTTATGGTATATAACAAACCTCAAATCTGCCTCACTTTAAATAACACAGGGTTTGTCTAGGAAATCAGAAACACTAGAATAAATTGTTTCATCAACCATGCTTTAATTTTGATTAAAGGGCTTTGATTTCCAGTAACAATAGCAATAAACTCCACACATCTAAGGCATGTTGTGTGTATACATACCATTTCCCAACACACACACACACACACACACACACACTCACACATTTGTTTTACTATATGAATCAACAGTCCATATTAGAATTAGAATTAACCTAGGAACAAATATCATTAAGATAGACCAATGAACATACAGTACAGTACACTCCTTTATTTTGTATTCATATTGTGCATGCGGTTATACTCTTGTGGCATATTTTAGTTTTTATTTACTCTATATATGTATATCTTACAGATCTGAACTCTCTGTGGCTACTGCGCAAATAACACTTAATTTGCATATTGTCTCCTTCTACTACTTTGCATATAACATTATTCACAAAATTATTTTTGTAAATCACCCACAGCATGTCCAGAACTCTATACTATATAATATTATACTATATGCTATAGTAAATTAGGGCCTATATGTATAGTAATGATATTCAAGTCATTTTATACATATAAAAATATATACACATATAATTAGGATCATAGGGTGATGTTAGCCAGAGTAGCATTCCTTCCACCTCTTATATAAAATCATACCTGATCCCTAAATATAGGAAGGGCTTTGGGGGCCTTTCCCATTAATATTCATGAAAGAGGTGATACTGGATCTGAAACAAACTTTTACTTCAATTTCAATTCAATCCACCTTCAGGACACATTTTTGAAGGTGGGATAACACCACAGTATCCTGAGGAAAGCCACATGGAGAACATCCATTTAAACACTTATTAAAAAACACTTTTAAAACAACATATTACCCTAAAAAACATAATATTCTAAACATCAGTAATATAGATGGGATTTATGCTATTCAGAAACACTAAGCAAAGCACATACGCATAAGTACCAAACTGCAAAAAAGATTCATTTTTGTATTTTATCACTTTTTGCAATGATTTGTCCAAACAAGTTAATAGAGAAAAATAATCAATAAGGCCACTGACCTTATGTTACCATTCATCAAACTGCCCACACACTCCTCATCTCTGAGAAATACTGCATACTAAATAGGCAAGAAGATCCATGTAATTCTGTGTGTGAGAGTAAGCGGGCTCCTCTGTCTCACTTCCTGCTTCTGCTATTGGGTATGTGTGCATCTGTGTCTGTGCGTGGGTGTGAGGCAGACAGCACCTGCATGGATTAGCACATTTCCCAAAACCAACTAATTACGGCAGACATTTCTGTTCTCGGCCATAATTAAATCAAATGATGGCGTGTGTGTGCAAGGGAGAGACAGCACTGCTTTCTTGAAGTAATGACCAATAACAACAGCAGCATCAGCAACAAACACCTGTTACAGAAATGAAGTGGTGGTGGTGCAGCTCCAATTGAATGCATCCAAATATACGCAAAGGCAAAACAAAGAAAAACATGAAAAATTAAATGTGGCATCAAAGCACATTTAATATTGTATGCATTCATTGCATACATGCAATAAATATTTCAAAAAGTCTAAAAAAGATTAAGGAGTCACGGGGTCTCCTTTGTCAGTCCCACTAAAGATGGTGGGGTATAATGTGTGACAGGACACAAGCATGTGAACAAAGTAATGTTTTTATAGAGGAATTATAAGCAGTCCATACAAATGTCAGAATGCCTGTAGAATTAATACAGGGTAATCTATAAAACAGAATCAAAGAATGGGAACTAGGATCAAAACCACCAAGTACTATGAAACACAGAAAACAAATGTCAGGAAACAGG
The DNA here is from genome assembly GCA_030068235.1 of Notoglanidium macrostoma. Taxonomy (NCBI): domain Eukaryota; kingdom Metazoa; phylum Chordata; class Actinopteri; order Siluriformes; family Auchenoglanididae; genus Notoglanidium; species Notoglanidium macrostoma. The sequence continues at coordinate 12,614,065 of JAQQZR010000004.1, forward strand.
GCTCAGACTTGTGAGTAACTTATTGCATAATGAGACTCTGCAGACAAACTAATCAGAAATCAACACAAAACAGGTGAACACAGTTGGGCAACAAACCAATGACAGGACAAAGGCAGAAGCCAAAACAAACACAATTACAATGTGTTAGATTGGTGCTGGTAGCAGTGTTACAAGGCTGGGAAACAATGACATATAGCCTCTTTGCTTGCCAATCCTAGTGACAGAATTATGAACTCTGTGCCTGTTAGTCCGTTGAAGGAGGACTTTGTATCTGGTCAGTGCTATCTTTCCAATGTTAGCTCCAATAGCATCCTGAAACCCAAACTCTAATGTTGTGTGCCTTGTAATTTCTCCTGTTTTTGTTTCACTGTTTCTGTTTTTTAGAATGTGATAACTATTGAACTTGATCATTGTCTTCAAACAGGGAGAAGTTTGGCAAAAGAGTAATGCCCTATGGTCCCCATATGAGGATCTTACAAGCATATACAGGCTATGTAGTTGGAAGAAAGTGCGATGCCCTCATATGAGGATAGTAGAGTCCTATTAAGTTAAATGAGGTGCACACACACCTTAAAGCGAACACATTTTTTTTTTTTACAATACTGAATGGTAATTATTTGACAAGTGTAAAACAAGTGTAATAGAGCATTAGAAATACTTTACATTTTACATTCCTGCAGAGGAAAAAAAATCTTGCACCAAAAATTCATAGCCTTTGGTTCCTCTGCAAAAACAGTAGGGATCCACTGAGATAATTTTTTTTAGCAGAATCGGCATTGCACCTTTTTGGTACTGAAAACATCTATTGCTGTAACGGTAAAAGTACGGATGTGTCCAGCCAAACTTGTGAATTTTATCAGTAAGGCTGAATTACACAAATAAAAAAGTAAGGTTAAACCCACTGATTTTACACATTGATTTGCTTGAATTTCTGTTTGTGAGACCATGTTGATACAGTTAAAGCCCAAATGAACTTGTCTTATTCCCCCTAAATAGCTTAAATTGAATGGGATGATTAGTAGAAGATATGACATTGCTAATAGCAGACTAATAATGTCTATATAGAGATATGATAATAGAGAGCTATGGCTATATAAAACTGTTTAAATTTGTATGACATAACTCCAAAGAGTAATGAGGGGAAAGATGTTGTTTGAGCGTGTATAGCATGCTTCTTTTAGCCAAATGTTTATTTATTTACAAATTTATTATAAATTATTATTATTATTATTATTATTATTATTAAATTATTTATTTATTATTATCTATCTAATTATCATGTGCAATAGTGACAGAAAATATTACGTTATATATAACAGACATGCATCTCAGAAAACACCACACACTGTACCTTGAGGCAAATCAGCTACAACAGCAGAAGCATATAGGGTTCCGTTCCTGTCAGCTAAAAACAGGAATATGAAGCTACAGTGGGCACAGACTCACTGAAGATTGGAAAAATGCCACCTGGTCTTTTTCCAAGCTTAAGCAACCCAGTGCCTGTGAACCTGTGCACAATGTAGCATCATATTCCCTGTTTTTGGCTGACAGGAGTGATCTCCAGATGTTGTAGCCCATCTGCCTCAGGGTTCAGTGTATTGTGCATTCTGAAATGCTTTTCTGCTCACCATGGTTCTAAAGAGTGGTTATTTGAGTTACAGTGGCCTGCCTTCAGACCAGTCTGTTCATTCTCATTTGACCTCTCTCATCAATGTGTTTCCACCTTTTTTCATACTTATCTATGTAACCTCTAGAGGCTGTTATGCATGCAAATCCCAGGAGATCAGCAGTTTATGAAAAAGACTTAAACCAGCCCATCTGGCAACAACAACCATGTCACGGTCAAAGTCACTGACATCAGATGGGAAATAGCTATGAAAACAAAACAACAACAACAAAGAAAAAAACAGTAAGTTGCAGTTGTGCAGGTGGGAATTGTATGCTAATAACAGAGGTCTGAGGAGAAGGTCCAGACAGGTTTAAGCTGATAGAAAGTCTACAGTATCTCAAATAACTACTCTTTGCATGGATGGTGCATCTCAGAATGCACTTCATACTAAATTTTGAGGTAGATCGGCTGCAACAGAAAAATACCACATCAGATTTCACTCCTGTCAGCCAAGAACAGGAAACTGGACAGTCTTTTTCCAGTTTTCTACTGTATTGTTTTGGTGAGCTTGTACCTGCTATACTCTTAAAAAACAAGTGTGAGGGTTAATTCCTGTTTTTCACATTAAATCTAAGGATTTGCCTAAGGAGGGGTACTAAAATTAAAGTCTTTAATATCTATCCATACAACATACAGCAACTAAACCAAACAATGGGGCTTCACAAAATAAGGCAACTGGAAGGCTCAGAAGGTTTCATGACATAAGCCTTAACAATAAACACTATTTATCTGGAAGGAGACGCAAAGGCACTAATGCTGGACTAAACATGGGGCAGGTGTTGGATATCTGCATAGACAGAGTGATGGAGGACAACTCCATGAGGACGCCAATGTGACAATTGCAGTAAAGCGATTTATTCTGACTAACCTTCCTCAATGTGTCACTCTCTTGCTACTCTCCTTCCCTCTGTAAGCTCCATCAGTGCCATAGTCACTTCCTCTTTAATTTGCACCCGTCACTGAGGCCTAGAGGGAGCACTGATCCTGAGTGGTGAAATACAGTGCGTCTGGGACCACGGGGGATTTACAGAAGACTGCAGAGAGACAAAAGCGAGGAAGAAAGGAGGACAAAATTACTGAGGAGCCTCAGAACGTCTCTGTAGTCATCATGATGCCCTCAGAGGCACTTGTGGCACGACTACAATTCTCTCTGAGATCCACGGCTACATAATGATGGAGGAAGAGAGGGGGAGGAGGAGGTGGACAAGAACAGGATAGGCAGACTAGGGATAACAATAACGTGCTGGATGAAGAGACATTACTCCCACACTGGGATCTGGGGACAGTTCTGTTCAAAGAAGCTATAAAATGTAACTAATGCAATTTTATCTGGCATGGAAGGACAATTTTTACATAAGCATAAGGCTCTAATTTATTCAAAATCTAATTTTAATCCAACACTAATTGTATTTCTAATTCTACCTCTAATTGGATATACTGACTCATTTGACTTAAGTTACCTGTCGAATGAAGCATTCGAGGCGCTTGTGACAAGTCAGGATAAGAATTACATATATATAATTTTCATTCCAAATGCAGTCAAGACATTTGTTTGCTCTAGTTTTTCCACTGGATCTATGTAGTAAATGTAGTTAAAAGTTTAGATCTGTCATATATAAACATGATTTCAGCTTATCATGTCATGTATGACCTCTCATTAAATGTGTTTAGAGACATTACAGAAAAAATTTTGCTTGGATGGTAGTAACTAAGGTCATTATTGCCTCTGGTGATGGTAGCTAGTACTTGCTAGCTTGCTGTTCTAATCTGTCATTACAGTAGTATGAAGTCCAGCATGAACGCCTAACTTGCTAGTGTGAAAGTAGGGTAAATCTTCATTATGTTCAGTTGTGGGACCCCTCCACCGAACCCCTCAAAAGTCCTTGAACAGCAAGGCCAATTCTATTGTTTTTGCTATACGCTGAAGACATTTTGTTTTAGATCAAAAGATATGATGAAAGATCAGAATTTCAGCATTAATTTCCTGATATTTACATCTAGATGTGTTAAACAATTTAGAACATGGCATGTTTGCTGGCAAACCACCAAATGTTTAGAAAATTATAGGAACAGATAGTCTTGAAGTACTGCAATGGACTGGTGACCTGATTGGCTCTAGCTTCCTCATGGACTTGGTGATTGATTGGCCAGTCTAAACACCTCCCACTTTCCCCCTGGTCCTCTGTTGTACTGGCAGTGTGTTTTGGGTTGTTGTCTCACTGCATGATGAAGTTCCTCCTAATTAGATCAGATCCATTCTTTTTGTAAATTGACAGACAGATTGTTCCTGTAGACTTCTGAATTCATTCTGCTGCTACCATCATGGGTTACATCATCAATAAAGATTAGTGAGCCTGTTCCAGTAGCAGCCATGCAAAGCCCAAGCCATGACACTATCACTACTGTGCTTCACTGTGATCACATTCACATTCCTTTTCCACATTTTGGCCTTTCCATCACTTTGGTGGAGGTTAGTGTTGGTTTCAGAGCTTTTGTGTCTCATCTTTGTATGTCTTTGTGAATTCCATTATGGCTTTCTGATTCTTACTGCCAAGTGGTTTTCATTTTATTGTATGGCCTTTATATTTATGTTCTTGCAGTCTTCTGCAATCAACGGTGAATGGTGATACCTTCAACCTTGCCCTGTGGAGGGTTTTGTATTTTTCTTCACAGCTCTCACAATCTTTATGTCCTGTGTGTTTGTGTGTGTGTGTGTGTGTTTGTGTGTGTGTGTGTGTGTGTGTGTGTGTGTGTGTGTGTTTGT
>JAQQZR010000004.1:12654861-12676163 GCA_030068235.1 Notoglanidium macrostoma
ACCATGATCACTATCAGGAAGTTAAAAGGCTTTGGCCTTGGCAAGTTAAATGACACTTTGGAACTTTCAGCAACATTGAAGTAATAATCTGTATGTATATTTTTGACATTGTTCATTTCAGAAAACTCAAAATTAATTAAAACTTGGGCACCAAATTCTTGGATTTTTTTAAAACATGTTGTATAATCATTCTGCCACAAGAAAAGAACAGTTTAAAGAATTAATCGAAGGCCAATTAATGCCATGATGTACATGTCCATGATAACGTTTATGTTCATGTATGTAAACTTCTCACTGGGACTGTAGTCTCTGTTCATGTATAGCATGCATGTTTATATATGTGTTTGTTTAGGTTCAACCAAAGCTGCTCTGTTCATGTCCCATAGAACATCTGCTTTTTTGTGTAGTTAACAGCCCACAATTTAAAACAATCTAATGGATTGTTCATACTTCTTTTGTGTACCCACATCTATGTGTGGGTTTCATATAACACTGAACATTTTGGAGATTTCACCACTGACCAAAAAAACCTTGATAACTAGATATCTCAATATTCAGATTTCTTTTCTGAGACTAATAGATGTTTGTTTGTTCCAGGGCAATATTGTCGCAGAGACTGAAAACTCTAGAAAGAGGGCATGGACACAGTGGTCTGAACCTGAGGAGGTGGCCGTCATGAAACATTTCAAGTCTCGTATAACCTCAGGAACACTGGGCATGGCAGTGGTGTGTGTGCAGTATAAGGCTGCTGAGGATCCTGTGCTGGATTGAGTTTGAAACTGGAAAAACTTTTAAAAGGAAATCCCAGTGTAACTGAGGATGATATTTTCATTTTCAGGGAATGCTACATACATATTTAACATGTTTTTTTGTCATGTACTCAGTTCTGGGGTTCCTAACAAGTTCCTTAGTGTTCTCAAATTGATGTATACAAGGACTTGTTCTGTTAAGTCACAGATGTCTTGGCAATGCACCATGTAGTCATGTTTGTGTTTGTGTTTACTCAAGTACCAGTAAAACATTGAGTCCTTCTAATACAGTGCGGAGACTTTTTTGTGTGTTGTAAAACTGATGTCTTCATAAAGCGGGTGTGACCTTATAAATACTATTTTTGTCGTAGGCGGGATGTTCTCAGAAGGTCCTCGTAGGCAACCATAGTGTCAGGTATTAATATTGAGAGTTTTATTTTGTGTAGATGAAATTTGAAGTGAAAATTGTCTTATGCAGAGAAAATAAAAATTTTTGATGTTTGCAGCATCACTGTAGCATAAAGGGAAAGGTGTGTCCATCTAAACCACGTTTGAACTTGTTTGGCAAGGGAAGTCCTCCTAATGCTTAAAAACCAGTATGTGTGTGTGTGTGTGTGTGTGTGTGTGTGTGTGTGTGTGTGTGTGTGTGTGTGTGTGCGCATGCATTTTCCAAACATTTCATATATTTTATGTCCCTTGAACTATTTTTTCTAGAATCCTCTTATCACCCAGTTTATTTGTCTGTTCTTTCATTTCATTGTTCCTTCTCACCTTTCTCTAGCTTGATTTCTCTCTTTCTGTCACCACTTTGTCTGTCTTTTACTTTTTTTTTTTGTCTTTCTTTTTTTCTCTGAGTGATAATCAGCATCGATCCTTGTGTCTTGCAGGTGACTGTCCCAGTAATTGATGAGCGAGATACGTGTCCGAAAACAAAGACATGGCAATGGACTATTTACAGAGTGTGTTGATGCTGTTGTACCACCATCAATGAGTGGCGGTGTCACAAGGTGACAAGATCTACACCTTCCAGATCTAATGCCTGCCACTGGTGAATTAGTACCTGGCTTGGTCATTAAAGCTCATTCACTCACACATGTGGAGAGAGAGACAGAGAGACAGAGAGACCGTGTGGAAATACTTCTTTTTCTTTTCATTAGTGATTAGAATGGAAATCATCTTACCTGGCATTTTCAAACAGTATAAACAAATGAATTATTTTATGCCACAAGTCTTTTAGAATTTTTATCAGGACACTGTTGGCTTTCTGTGTGTAAAGTATCGTGACTCTGTGTTTAGCTGCTGCTGTGCAGGGTGATGGGGAAAAGGATGTGTCTGAGCCTCCTGCTGGGCAAACAATTCACACACCTTCACAGTAACATTGGTACAGAGATAAAACAGAAATCCCTCCATCCATCCATCCATCAGTCCATCCATCCATGCATCATCTATACTGCTTATCCATTAAGGATCACTGGGAAACCCAATCCCAGCTGACTTTGGGCTGGAGGCAGGGTACACCCTGGGCAGGAACATGTAAGTCTAAATGCGTATATGTAAGTAACATGGCAGTGCATTTTCTCCTGTAGTATGAGAATGCATTTTTGCAGGTAGTATGTAAATTGCATGCGACTGCATTTTCATGTAAAGCATGGCACTTCATTTTTGCATGTAGCATGGAAATGTTTTGCACCTTGCATGCCATGTAGTAATAAACATCAATAAATGTGCTCTTTAATAGCTTAATATAAATATTATAGAATTATTTGTATATAAATATAATAGCCATTTAACATTTACTAATGGTGATTTTTACTACTTATTGTACTTTGTATTTGCGTGCAGTTATTGTTGCAGAGAAGAAGAAAATGATCCTAATTCCCCTAACACTTGTTCATAGGCCTCCTTCTCCAAAACCCATATTTTTACAGGTTTATATTTCATATATTTCCCACAGCAAAATTGACAGCTCCAACTACCCCTCCCCCAGAGAAGCCAGAGAAGGGGCAGCACTTGTCTATCACCCATTTGAGCCATTACGAGCGCCAGTGCTCCTGCAACTACAACACAACCTGAACCGGACAGGTGGCATAATATTAATGAATATGATGTGCCTTCTGTACATCACTTTTTTCCTGTTTGCACTCCTGTTATGTAGCTTGATAGCCACCAGCAGCACACTTCTCTCATGAAGAATGATGATGGGTAAATTTGATATAGAATAATAATGCTCTTAGGCTACTGAGCAGCTATGGTACACAGTATGTGACTTTGAGGGAAAAGCAGCCCGGAGGAAATTACTGACTGTCTATGAGCCCAATTAAGTATGTATACATAATATTATCTAGTGATTATAAATTATTAGTGCTTCAGGAAATATACTATTACATTATATAAATTGCAATTACATGACGCAACACTTTCAGATTGTGTGCTTTAAACTGAAAGTCTACTTAAAACTGGGAAGTTTAAAGTACATGAGCTGGTGTATGATGCTGGCAAACAAATTTCACATCAATTCCCAAATGACAACCCACACATACACTCACTGTCCACTTTATTAGGAACACCTATACACCTGCACGTTCATGCAGTTATCTATTCAGCCAATTGTGTGGCAGCAGCGCTATGCAAAAAAAAAAAAAAAAAAAAACATGCAGATACAGGTCAAGATTTTCAGTTAATGTTCACATCAAGTATCAGAATGGGGGGGTGTAATCTTTGTGAATTTGAGCTGGTTTGAGTATTTCAGACACTGCTGATCTCTTGGGATTTTCACACACAACAGTCTCAAGAGTTTACACAGAACGGTGTGAAAAACGAAAAACATCTTGAGTTCAGAAGGTCTGCATGCTAAAACATCCTTTTGATGTGAGAGGGGAGTGAGCAGACTGGTTTGAGCTGACAGGAAGTCTATAGAAGTCTATATAGCACGTTTTACAACTGTGGGCTACAACAGCAGAAGACCCACATCAGGTTCCACTCCTGTCGGAGAATCGGAGGTGGGCACAGGCTCACCAAAACTTGACAATTTAAATTTTTTATTTTTTTTATTTTTATTTTTTTATCTTCAACAGACTAGGTTGGGTAAACCTGTGCCCATGATTGCCTGCTAATATTCCTGTTCTGACATGAGTGGATCTTGACGTACTCTTCTGGTGCCCATCCACCTGAAGGTTTGATGTTTTGTGCATACTGAGATGTTTTTCTGGTAACCAGGTGGAATTAATAATAATTTTATGATTTACATTTCCTATGACATAGATGTCAAACAAAGTTTAGATCACACCCTCATGAAACCAATGCTAACATGCCAACATTTTAAACATTACCAGCTCATGCTAATGTTTAGAATGTTAAAATTGTTAACAAATTAAAGTCCTAAATGTACAGTCACCTCCAAAATTATAGGAACAGTGACACAATTTACATATTTTTGCCTCTGTACACCACCACAATGGATTTGAAAAGATGTCATCAAGTTATGATCGATGCATTAACTGTTTAGGAATTATAGCCATTTTTAAACAGTCCCTCCATTTTCACAGGCTTAAAAGTAATAGAACAAACTAACAAAATTACAAATATAAGCATCATTTCAATACATGGATGCAAATCAATCACTGCCTAAAATCTGGAGCCCATGGACATCACCAAATTCTGAATTTCATCCCCTGAGATGCTTTGTCAATCCTTTATTGCTGCCGCCTTCAGTTGCTGCTTGTTTATGAGTCTTTCAGCAAGTGAAAATCATGCCCAGCTAGGTTGACTGACAATGTTTGAGAACAATTAATTCTTTTGCCTTAAGAAGCTCTTCCATTACATTCACGGTGTGTTTTCGGTCATTATCCATCTGTACTGCGAAACGCTGTCCTATCAGTTTTGCAGCATTTGACTGAATCTGAGCAGAAAGTATAGCTTTGTACACTTCTGAATTCATCCTGCTACTTCTATCAGCATTCATATCCTCAGTAAACACCAGTGACCCGGTCCCATTAGCAGCCATAAATGTCCAAGTCTACGATGTTTGACAGATGATGTGGTATGCTTTGGATCATGAGCACTTGCTTTCTTTCTCCATACTCTTCTCCCATCATTCTGGTACATCATAATCATGGCTTCATCTTTCCAAAGAATCTTTTTCCAGAACTGGTCATACTTTCTAGCAAAGTATCATCTGGACTTTCTGGTCTTGAGTGTGACCAGAGTTTAGAAACTTGAGATAAATCCTCTGTATTTACATTCATGAAGGCGTCTTTTGATTATAGACATGTCTACCTCCTCAAGAGTGTTCATGGCTAGATGTTGTGAAGTTTTTATTTTGTTTGTTTTGATTTGTTTTTATCAAGAAAAGAATAAAAAAATTCGATGATCAACTTGAGTGGCCTTCTGTGGTCTTCCAGACCTTTTGGTGTTGCTAAGCTCACCAGTGCATCCCTTCTCTTTAAGAATGTACAACATTGTTGATTTGGGAATTCCTAAAGTTTCTGCTATCATTTTAATAGGTCTGCTTTGTTTTTCAGCCTAATGATAGCCTTCTTCATTTGCATTGACACCACTTTGGACTACATATTGAGAATTCCCATGAACAGCTGCCAAATACAAATTCAAAAAATAATGTAAAAATGCCAAAACTGTTTATCAGTCAACTGTTCCATTACTTTTGAGCCTGTGTAAATGGCTGTAATTCGGTTAGTGCAATATTTTTGTTAAACCCCTTGAATTAATGCTGAAAGTCTACATTTCAATCTTGATGGCTTCTTTTCAAATTCCTTGTGGTGGTGTACAGAGGCAAATTTATATATAATTGCATCACTTTTCTAATACTTACCGAGGGGACTATAACTAACATCAGGTCTACTACCCCACAAAGCTGTTTGCAAAAAAACTATACTACATTATATCGTATGAAAACAGCGCCTAGATCATACCATTTTGAATATTTGTCTGCTTTAATTGTATCTTTCATGTATCAGAACATTGATCACATACATAGCATTATCGAAGAGATACATGCCTGCACACTGACTGTTTTTATGGTCATTACTGACATGATTACAGAGACATAATTAAAAGCAAATCTAATGCCTGTGCCACACTAGAGGAAACTGGTGAATTTTGAGCCTGATTTGGTACTCTTGACATCCAGATTTGGTCTTAAAGGCTGGTATTAAAGCTTTCCAGATTATTTGGCAGTGTGAGGTTTGTAAAATCCAATCTTAATCCCTCAGATCTATTCAAAGTCCATTTATGGCCACCTAGATTCAAACATCTTTAATATTTATGATTCAAAATTCTGTAGTAAAGTGGGATTGCAGACTGTTTCAAATTAAAATTGAATCTTTACATTATGTGTGTATCAGATTTTTCCAGTGGAGCTCACAGTTGACCAGAGCACAATTGTCAAAAGTGTCATCATTTGATCAGATTAAATCTCTCATCTTAGTAATATTATCTACATGAACTTCTAATGACTGGTATCTATAATCTCACCAAGCTCCTTAACTGGTCCACATGATACTACTGGGCTATCCAGAGTTTCTACATCAGGAAAATGTTTACTCCTAGCTGCTGGTAGCTTCTGTGATGTTAGAATAAAGTAAGAGGAACTTACTCATAATCCTCTGTCTAATGTCCTTTACATATTAGTCAACTTTATCAATCTGCTGTCTGTCATCTGGCTTTGCTGCAACATATAGCTGTGTGTCAGTGGCACAACAGTGGAAATTAAAATCATGAATAATTATACCCAGAGACACCATACATAAGGGAAAAAGCAGTAGCTCTATGGATGAGTTTTGTGAAGCATTCCATCATTAACATTTATACACTTACAGCAATCAGTCACATAAGAACTAAGTAAGGAAAGTGCTCAGACTTTTTTTTTTGTCTGTCTAATTGAATATTGTAATCTGTTGTATCAAAAATGAGCAAGCCAAGCAATGAGATGCCATTTACTACTTTAATCAGTGCTGTTTCAGTACTGTGATAAGATTGCTGAGTTACAAATTGAGCTAGGATATTGGAGATAAATGTGAGGTTTGATATGGACAGCATTAGTCATTTGATAACTGCTAGCTTTAAACATTTAGGTGAAAAGGAAGAACATTTCATTTGGCCACATATTTTCCCTTCATATCAGGTGTTCATATCCCCCAAGTGCCACGTGCTTTTATTTCGGTCCTGTCTCTTACCATGTCACATCATTGATATGTTATCCATTGTGTTAACCTATTTGTGTTAGTGATTAATTTGTATATTTATACCCTGTTATGTCTTTATTTCATGCAAAGTCTTATTTTTATGTCCTGATTGAATGTTAGTTTTCTTTGGTTCCAAGTTTCATTTTCTCTGTTCCTGAATTTGACCTTTGCCTGTTAGACTTAGACATCATTTTGGTGAAATATAGTTATAGTTCCATATAATTGTCTGTTTTCCAGCACTCAGCCACAGTAACATCAGAAGGGTTTTCCAGGCCACCACACATTTGTTCAGGTGTTGGATGTAGTGTACTCATCTTGATGAGAAAATCAGTTAAATTAATTCAGTCTGCTTGATTGGGGAAATTGACACTAGTGGTGTGGTTATATCGGTCGCTACATTTTCTGCCTAATAGTTAAAAGTTTGTCATTTACCATTTAGTGTGACTATATTTCCTTTGCAATTTCTGAGTGGTCTGTTTTAAAGTGCAAGTGTGATCATTACACCAGGGTTCAAGCAATTTCCTCATAATTATTTTCCTTTTAAATGGGGCAACATTTGGAACAAAATGGAGATCATTATTAAAGCTGGGTACATGTGATTGTATGTTTAGAACATTAGCAAGGCATCCTGCATATATTATGACTATGACACATTTTATAAGAAATGGGGTAGTGAACAGAGATCATTTCAGACTGGGGTATGCTTTCTTAATATATTCATAATGTCAATATTAAATCAGTATTAATTCTGTTGAAATGAGAGGGTCCATTTTATTATAATTCAACCCTAATAAGTGTAATATAGACACTGCCCTGAGAGGGCCTTCTGGATTATCAAAAATGAATATTAAAGTCTCCAAAAATTACTTTTTATTTCAATTGAAATAACTTTATATTTCCTTTAGAAATTCATAATATGGTCCTGGCTGCCTGTAAAGGCTAATGAGTGAATAGACCTCTTTTTCTGGCTACATCAGTTCTATCCATCCATCCATTTCCCGAGTCATTCGGGAAGCTGGAGCTAATCTCAGCTGATTTCAGGTGACCCTGGGCAGATCACCAATCTATTGCAGGGCTATACAGAGATAGATACCGGTTGACACTCACATTCACACCTATGGGCAATTTAAAATAGCTATCTGACCTAATCTGCACGTCTTTGGACTGTGCGAGTAAACTGTAGAACCCATGCAAACTCTACACAAACTCCCTTCATGCTGTGAGGTAACCGCTACACTTCTGTGCCACCCACCTACCTCAGTTATATTACTAAAAAGTTCTTCATCTCCTCCTCATACAATGTTTTTTTGGATATTGGGACCTTATATTTGGTATTTTTCATAACCACAACAAATCCTATAATTACGAGTCCTGCAATAACGTTTGGATTTGAGGCATTCCTCTGGTGTAGTGTGTGTGATCAGGAAGAAAGCAGAAAATTCCACCTAATCACACTGCAGAGATTTTTTATTTTGCTGAAAAGAAGATAATGTTGTAGTTATCCAAATTTTGCAGTGACATTGCTTCCCATGAGTGACTGAAAATGCATGCTAAAGGGATGCTGGCATTACTGTCATGTAAGATTTGAAGCTTCTGAGTTTTCATATGAATGGCTCAATAAAAATATTCAGCTTGTACTGCTATGATAAATGACTGCAGGATGGAGGACTTTGTAAAAAGCCTGTTGGACAATCTCATACTGTATCTGCCCTTCATAGCCTAGGCATTATGCACTTCAAATTTTTGTATGTTCAGGTCAAACACCAGAAGAATTTCAGTATAGCGCCTGCATTTGAAATGCTGAAAGTGTCTCTGGTGTACCACACAGAGAAGGGTTTTGCGAGGAATTGACTGATCTTCCTCAAACTATTAGCATTTTTTTTTTCAAATGTTTAAAACCTTGAAATGCTTTTCAGTGGTGTGTAAGCTGAATGTTTCCTTGACTGCGTTTTAGTGGAAAACGAAAAAGCTACCATTGCTCTCAGCTTTTATTGATGCAATTCAAGGCCTCCTTTCTTCCACAAAGCACATTTACAGATGTGGTCTATTTTTGATTTCCATACCCAACAAGAATGTACTACCTGTTCATTGCAGTAGAGAAGCCTGAAGGATGGTGAACAAGTGAATGAGAGAGTGACAACTAAAGGGGATGGAACACTATAATTAGCAAATTAGCAGGATAATTCATTGCTATTTTCACCCTGAATCCATTCACACATACACAGTGCAAAGATCGAATTAGTTGCACTAAATAATATGCTGCCACTTTTTTCTTTTTTCTCCCTGTTCCACTCTTTCAGTCCCACTATGTTCTTCTTCATTTATTCAGTTTTTTTTCTTCCTGCTCTATCTCTACCCTACTGTCTTGATCTTTTTATGGCTTGCTTTTCCTTTGCCCTCTCAGTTTATTTTTATTTTTCCTCACTCTTCATCTCTTTATCTCTTTGTTATTTTGTTATAGTGCCTTTCCGTTTCATTTCTCTTCCTTCTCTTTCCTTTTTGTGTTAAAATTTCCCAGTTTGTATTTCAATACCAAAACCAATATTTGTCTTTGGAAGCAACATAATCAAATCTACCCTAGCCTTGAGCATCCTTGAATTATCTGATTCAGTTTGAGTGTGGATAAATCTGCAATACACACACACACACACACACACACACACGTTCCTTTGCACTAAATATAAATACATACCAAATACAGGGACTGTTCATGTGGCCCCCTCCAGCCAAGTCAAAGCGTGAATAAGAGCAGGACGCTCCATGACCTGAAACTTTGACTTTGTTTTGTTTTATTGAGACACATTCTCACTGCCCCAGGCATCTCTACTCCATCATGAACAGACCACTGGTAACTATTTTAAAGTAAAAATGAGTCATAAACTTTACTGTGGACCCCAATATACTGTATCAAATTTAGTAATCTTACACACACACACACACACAGAGAGAGTGACAGAGCAGATGTCTGCAGCTGATAACTCAGGGTTGCTAACATACCACCGCTGCCATCGATCTTTGGGCTGTCTGTCTGGTCACTGCACATCTGTTCTGTGTGTATGTGGGTAGGTTGTTATTAGTTTGTATTTATAGTAGTATATATAGTATTTTTGAGTTTTGGCAATTATTATGCCCCAATCACAAGGTACAACCCCTACACAGTTCCCTGTGTAGGCAGCATTTTTGGATAGGATTGCACATTCCAGAGATATCAACTGCCTTTAGTTTCCCCATTGAGATCCCTGAATTTCCCCATACAAATCCTGTGATTCTCTTCACTGGCCCAAACGTCTATTGATGTTTTAAAAAACATGAGGACAAAGCGTACTCCAGCTGATATTAGCTGGTTATTCAGTAAAGGGGAAAAGAAAGTACACCCTCCTTCAATTGTAAGTTTTTTATTTATCAGCACTTAAATAACAATTGTGTTGTCCTAACCAACTTCTGCAAACAAATAAATAGCCTCAGGTGACAACAACAACAACAACAACAACAACACAACAGATTTCATGCCTGTTGTACGTTTGTATTTTTTGTAAAAATATATGTAGTAATTTTTCCCATAAAGTAAACCAATATTCAGAAAATAGGTGAGAAAAAATAAGTATGCCCTTTTTATTTCCACAATCACATCCACTATACAATGGATAGTAATGAGCAGCCAGGTGTTACCAAAGAAATGTACGATTAACAATAGTTAACCATCAAGAAGTGTGATTACCAATAAAAGCAAAACTTTTATCAATATGGTGTTCTGGAGCACTCAGGTGTGTCTACATCATGTCAAGAAGAAAAGACATCAACCATGAGCTCAAAGAAGCAGTTGTTATTGCTCATCAATCTGTAAAGGGTTATAAGGCCATCTCCAAATCATTGCCAAACTTCCTAATAAAGGAAGACTACTAGCAGCATGAAGTCTTCCGTATTGGAGAGCATGCAGTGCAAAGCCTTTCAAAGCAAAAGCCAATAGTAATCACAGGGGAGGGACCACTAAGTAGTAGGAATAAATAGTAATGGAAGCAAAGGTGTAGTAACACACTATTTACTATGGAACACAGCAAATTCTATGATGTTTAATAAACTGTGAGAGAGTTTATTTTAACCCTATATGCTGGTGTTTATTTTGTCCTAATCTTTGCAATGTTAATTTAATACTTTCTAAATTGTTAATAATACAACTTAGATGCAGAGTTAAAATAACTCTATCCATAGTTTAAACTTAACTCTGCTTAACACCAGAGCATGGTTTCATAACTCTGCAGGAGTTGAATCTATATGACTTCTCAATTACACCAACAGTCATACTCAATTAATTTCTTTTGTGTTAAACCATATTTTTACAGCGTCAGTTCAACTCTATATTTAACATTTTTGGTTAACACAGGAAAATCAACTCTAAGAGTTTTGCTGTGTAGGATACAATTTGGGACAGAGTTATAACTTATGCTTTCTCTGTATTACAACGTTATTACAGTGATATAACTTTATTGTGAATTTCAGCTCCTGGGACTGTAGCAGTTACTGAGTACCATATGAAAGAGGAAAACCTTCAAGGTTCAACACCTTGTTTATTTTTTAATCGTTTATTTCCAAAGTGTATTTAATTTAATTTACTACATCTTATTTAACGTTAATAAATGGCAGCACAGTGGTGCAGTTGCAGCACTGTCACCTCTAGCATAGGAGGCAGGTTTAGGTTCTAATATCAGGTCGACCATGTGCCTTTCTGTGCACAGCGTGCATGTTCTCCCCTTGCTTGTGTGGGTCTCCTCCAGGTACTCCAGTTTCCTTTCACATTTATTTAATAAGGCACGTAATTTATTTATTTTTATCTTGGCACCTTCAGCCTTCCATAGACTTATGTCAAAGATTTGCTGGAAATCAATAAAAGCTTTAATGATTGCATAAATGTACACTAATTACTGCTTGAAGTCAATCAATTATACACAACTTTACTAAATGAATGTTAATTGAGACTCACATGTAAATTAACATGTTACAATATAGCCACAAGTTAGTTAATTAGCATTGTATTCTGCACATTTGTGTCTTTTTCAGCTGTGTAAATAAGTGCTGGAAATTTTTTCAAAATTTAATCTGCAAGAAGTTACACTGCAACATAGTTCACACTGAATTATCATTTAATCAGTTCAATTATTGTGCACCTATTAATCGGTTTTGACTAACGTAAATACCACAGCTACATCATCTTATTAATTTGGCAGGCACTTTTATCCAAATAGCTTCCAATCCAAATATACACAGCTGTGTTAAGCTGTGGAGGCGTCATGCACAGGTGTATTGTGACTGATCACCTTTATCCTAGGATGAAACATCTCACTTCCATGATGCCAGTGCTCCATTCACAGGCCATGAGCGCTCACTGCTGAATGAATTGATGAGTATGAAAATTAAGTAAGTCATATTTTATGGCCTTTACAATCACCAGATTGAACACTTTAAAGGTTCTATGTAAAAGTCTACAACACAGTGTGACTCTGTAAGAAATCTAGACCCTGTAGAATGCTAAGAATCTTTAACCATACAAAGAACCAACTGAAGAACCCATTTTCAGACAGTAACAGTAATGATATGACAGAAATGTTATGAGTATTATCAGGTCTCATTTGGGTTAAAAATGAATGAGAAGTAAAGTTTTATAATAAAGGTTACAATATGGTAGCAGACACAATAAATGCACCCAATAGAGTGTTTTTACTCAACATGATTGACTACATTCCATGGTTTGTTATACAGACCTACTTGGAAAAAAAAGTCTGCCAGTGTCCTGCGGAGAGGAGGTCAGAACCCTGTCATTGTGGTGCCAGGAAAACATCCTCTCCTGAACACTGACAAGACCAAGGAACTAATCATGGACTGGAGAAAACAGGTAAGAATACATGCTCCCTTCGCCATAAATGGAGCTGCAACAGAGAGGGTCAACAGCTTTAAAATACCTCAGTGTCCACTTGGTCAGCTCTGGCCATGGAGAGGAAAGCACAATAATAGTACCTTTAAAATCTCAGTGGACTTACGAAATTCTGTCCCAGAATTCTACCACCATTGAGAACATCCTAACTGGCAGTGGTGGAAAATGCATAATAATTGCACTTGTAATTGTTACCATATTTACCTTTTATTTTGTTATATTTATACTTTATTGAGTATTCTGTATGTTGGCTGGTGAAACAAAGTTGATTAAATCATTGTCTTTAAGAATCAACATTTCATGTTATGGTTAAGTAAGCAGTATAGTATCCTATATACTATATACCTTCTCAACTATGTATATAATGTATGTGATGGGAATAAGCTAGTGTGTCTCCAACCTACTACGTGTACAATGTGAACAAGAGGTCACACTGTGTGGCCATTTGATTGATTAGATATTCTTGTACCTATTAATCTGTTTCAACTAATTTAGTTAAGTACTGAGCTGTGTATTGCTATTAAATTATTTTAAGCATGCATATTTTATTTGATGTGACCTTGTGTGCTTTTTTTTGTAAACTTTCCAGCTTACCAAATTTCCTCATTTAAATAAGCAAATTATTTTAATGAAAAGCCCTCATGCCAGACCAATTAGTAATGAATTATAATCTTATGATAAACGATCCTCTGTTGACAGCCATGGGAAACTGCACAATCAAACATTAATTATTCATTCGATAATTAAGTTCAAATAGGTAGTGGAGGGAGCGCTGTGACCTGTTTTGTGGAGATCGCTCTGTCTATTGGGACACGTCCCGCTAGCTATTTCAGGGCTGGCATGTTCTGTGCTGATGGTTTATTTCACTGTTCTCTATGTTTAAGTCTCTGGTGTGCTGCTTATTTTTACTGAAATGACAAGCTTTTGCATGGATATCCACTAAGCTAATGGAAGGGAAGGTTAATCAGCAGATCAGCACCTGACAACTGGAATTATAAATGAACAGATTAATCAATAGAAAATGAATTAATTCTGTAAATCCTATATATATAAATAGAGTTTAAACAGTGATATTATAACCACATTAAAAGTGTAATGGTGCTCAAGTATCACAAAACAGTTATGTCTATGCTTATCATGATCATTGAAATCTGATATTTTCTTTTTTGTTTTGATAAACTTATTTACTTATCTCCTTTATCATATCCATAGCCTCATCAAACTATACTCAGAATAGTCGTAATGCTACTACATAATACTTGTCTACTCTATATATTCCTGTCTGCCATTGTGCTTGACCTGTGACTAACTACAATTCTACCTGGTGATTTGGATTTGTTAGAATATATATATATATATATATATAGCCCAATGCCTTAGGCTTCCTTGTTAGAGCTTTAAGAAGTATTCTGGCAGTTTTCTTTCACTCATTGTTGTTTGTGAAGAAGTGATGAATCTGTCAAAGATATTGCAGTTTACCAAAAGCCATGATATTATGTCATATTTCTTAATCCAGTTTTTGTTTTCTAATTAGTTTTAGCTTAGCCTCATGTACACAATATACTGTACAGATTTGCTTACAAAAAGTATTAGTTGTAATGGTAAGTATGGTATGGTAACTATATGAATTTACAGGAAATGCATCCCATTTAAATTTTTTTTAGTACAATCCAAGAGGAAAGAGATAATGTTTAAAAAATGCTATGAATAGAAGCCATTATGTCACATCTATTTTAGTAGCAGGTTAGCTTTCAGAGTAATATCTTCCTATTGTTAACATGTATCTGAAGAGGGCTATTTTCAAACTAGCTAAATCACTTCACTGAAAATTCAACCACCAAGCAGTCTCAATTTGAATTACTTTGGACTTGAAACAGTGTGGTTATTTCATAGCAACTTCTTCTACCTGAGTAGAATCATTTCTGAGTGTCTTCAAATGTAAGGTCAGACTTTCATACCCAGGAAGAAGTACTACAATGGTTGAATAAATTTCAAGAGCAGCCAGGGTTGACTTGGAGGAAGTGAAAAACATACGCTGAAATCACTGTTTCACCTCAGCCAATAACATGTTCTTTGCACAGTCTCCTATGATTTGAAATTTTGCTAACAAGCTGGCAGTCTCAGACAGAGGAATGCCAGTCAAGCATGCTTGTTAGAGTATTAGACCATGTCTGGACAGTTCTCACATATCTCTGATCAGTGAAACGAGTCAGTGTTTGAGCAGAGTTTAATTCGATTCAATTTTATTTATATAGTGCTTTTAACAAATATACATTGTCACCAAGCAGAGGAAGTATATCTGAGAGTACCCTGAATCAAAAGGAAACCCATCCTCTTCAGGGTGACATTAGATTAAGAATCGTTAGTACTGGCAAATTAAGTACAGTGTGTGTAGAATGAATGTTAAGTATAAGCATATATCACAGTCTATATCACATTTTAATATAATCCTTAAGTGTTTCTTATAAAACAAACATGGCTAATATTTTACAATACATTCCGCTATGCAGTAAGGTAGTCCAAGGTTATACTAACCCTGTTTGTAGTGCTAAATTCTTAATATCCTCATTATATTTTTTGTCCTCATTATGGGTTTGAGATTTGTGAAGGGTATTCAGTACCTACTAAGCACACAACACACTGCTGCATGATGCATGTTGAGCCTTCCAGCACTGTTCACTTAAAGACCACACACTGGGATGGCATCATTTAGCCTCGAAATACATCGCACCTGTGAACATGAGCAAAGGAAATCCATCGCCTTAACAATATGATAGAGCAATAAATAAAGGCTGCTCATCCCAGATCCGTCAGTGAAAGGAACTGAACAGACAGCGAGTTCTAAAAAAGGTCACTATTGATCACTCAGCCACTAACAGAAAACAATAAATAGGGAGAGGAATGAGTGACATCAAGTAAATGAGCTGAAGAAGAAATAAAGGCAAGGATTTGGCATTGAGCTCTCTCTCTCTCTGTCTCTCTTTCTCTCTACTTATCTATCAATCTTTTCTCTGTCATCTCCACATTCATGACCAAGAGACAAATCTTTAACCATCCATGGAGGATTGATTGATTTTAATGTCAAAATTTTATGTCAGAATAAGCATCATATTTTGAAATGCATACTTGTTTATGATTTCCCTGTCCTTCCTCCAGGGCTCCTCAATTTCTTTTTTGGTATCTCTGGACAGCAAAATGATTTGATTTTATTCCAACATGTTTGGATCCATGTAAAGAGTGCAGTGATATTTTGGTGATACCACCAATGCGCTCGGTAGGCATTTATACCATAGCACCAAAAATATAGCCAATATAGTCTAAATGCTTTTGCACCATTGCTGTATACCTCGTCCAGGTATGAATGACAATTAAACAGAATTCACACCTAATAATGTGTTTCTTAAACTGAGTCAACACTATTGAGACAAAACATTAAGACTTGCTTTGGTCCAACGAAATAATGAAGAGAACAACTCGGGTAAATATCAACAAATCAGATAATTAATCTGAGAGGTATGTCTAAAAGTGGCCACTTGGTCATCTGACCCTAACCCAGTGATATGTTATATAATCATCAATTGATCTATAGTATGTGCATTGGTTTAGTGCAAAATCAGCAGTATGATTAAGTTAAATGTTAAACAAAATACTCAAGCTAGCATTTGTGTTTAATTATAGTGTGCAAAAAATGAAACAATCTAACTCACCTTTTTACTGGATAAACTGTTAGAAAAAATGCAAAGAATTATTTCAAATGAATGACAAATCATTTCCTAAATTAGTAAAAGGTTCTGTGCTGTCTCAAAATGAGGTATTGTGAAAAGAGACATGGTTACTATATCTTTTTTTTTTTTAGCTTCCTAATTATACATATTATTGTCATACTTTGTAACAGACTGCAGGTTTGATACTCTACATTGCCCCAAGTGGAATACCAGAGACTAGCTCTTCAAAAAATCTTGATTCTATTACTGTCCTCAAGAAGTTTTTAACTGTAATTGTTAACACCTGTGAGTCTTTAGCAATCAGGTGAACTTGAGGAGGGATCTGTAGTCCATGGCAGCCATGTTTATATGCTGAGAAAAATCATGGGAGTTTGAGTCCAGAGCAGACTGCAGATTTGGAGCAGAGTCATCACAGCTGATCATTGGATAGGCCTGATTAAAACATTTACTGTGCAGGTTTGAAACCCCTGGTATAAACTTGCCTGAGTAATAAAATTCAAATATAGCGTAATGCATGTTACCAACACCTCATCTGTATCTCTACCAGCTGGTACCTATGATCTTCTGATTGTCTACCAAACATTAGTGGAAGTAAGTGCATAAAGAAAAATGTCAGTTATAATATATATTTATAAGTATGAATAAATTATTAGTTATTCTGAATTTGATCATTAACAAAAGTTTATAAATGCTAGTTCATGTCATTGTTAGAGTGTATGCACTGTTAACTAATCATTTAATAGTCATGAAGGAATTACTTATTCAGATTTAAACATCTTGTTGACCCCTATTGTGTTTGCTCATGAATGTACACATTGTAAGATCATTTATATGCAAAAGTTACTCCGAATTTATATATTAACAAGTTGTTCTAATTGATAGTTGATGTACCCTTACAATAAACACTAGGCCTTCACTAGTAAACGACCTGTAAAATATTACTAAATATACAGTTTTTTAAAAAGGTGTGGACTAAAATACTGAACTGTGTAAGTAAAAGGAATCATACCAGGCACACATACGCATAAAGACTAAAATAAGAAAAGTCTAGATGAAGTTTTAAAAGGCTGCCTAGGCTGGGTTTGACATCTGTATTGATTCTTTATGTTGCTTTTAGAGATGATCACACTTGCCGTATGTCAGCTCCCTGGGCTTGGAGCTGAATGCTGGGGAAAGCTGTTATAAATACATACTTTAATTAATAAATAATACATATTTTTTGCTCTGTATATCTCTGTAGGTTTTGATAGTGGCAGTGCCCTAACCTACTGTTCACTCTGAAAGGTTCTTGGCAGTGCTGTCTGTGCTCAGAGTAGGAGTAGGATTGGCTGATGTTCTGAAGCTTTTGAAAAGGGAAAAAAGGTTCTTTAGAGCAAAAAGGTCTAAGGCAAAGACTCTATGGCAAAAAGTAAACTACAAGATGTGTAAAATTGATTTCTTTTTGTGCTAAAGTCAGGCAATTTATAGGTGGTACAGGTGTGGTGTGAGTTTGGGCGGATGATACTGGGGCAATGGACAGCCATCTAGCTTATTTATTTATTTTATTTATTTTTTACTGCTTTTTTGCTGCTTTGCCTGGTAAGAAACTCAGTAGTGACTGTTGAGATTCATAAACACCTCCCTGATGATTTTCCCCCTTATATATAAAAAGTTGTCCCAAAATGAATACTTAGCAAGATACCACAGCCAATAATAATAATAATAATAATAATAATAATAATAGGTTGTAATAAATGTACCGTAGAGAGGTACATCAGCATATATCATTGAGAAGAGGACACTTGTATAAAAAAAGATAGAAAAATTTTAAAAAAGAAACCAAGGATGGCAATAGTACAAAAAAATAAAGAAAATAAAGAAAATAATACAAATAAGAGGTTACAAATATAGTAGAGCCAGAAGTATACTTGTTGAAGGTTAGAAAGTATTTAGGCCTTCCTCCCAGACATCTGAGTAATTTATTCAGCTGATATGGCATGTATATATATATATACATATATATATATAAATTCATTAGACATCAATTTTTCTCATCAACATCTGGGACATATAGTACAGCAGTGAAGTATAGAGAACAAACTGAGAGGAAGAACATTAGTGCTACCTGCTGACTGATGTGAGCACTACAGTTTTACAGCTTGGTATTAATCAGGTGTTGGTTTTTCATGTATTTGGTGGTGTTATGTTAATATATATGAAGGGGTGAAAAATTAAAGAAGACGAATTAAAGATGAAACCCTTCTATCCTGATGGAAGTGGTCTCTTTTAGGATGACATTCACCCTATTTGTTGTTGTTTCTAGTATTTCTCCTTTTAATTTGTCAAATTCATGAGCAAACACAATAGGGGTCAACAAGATGTTTAAATCTGAATAAGTAATTCCTTCATTCTTTTAATTTGTCACCTGCCAGCAACGTAAACAATATTTAAACCGTTTTGCTTTCTATGTTTACGATCTTTGTTCATGCAACAATGATACAAACGCTCAAAAATACCTAAGAAAATTTTCTGACTTAAACAGCAAATTATTAATTTAGACTAAAAAATAGAACAATCAGAAGACAGAAAGAATAAACAAGAGCTTAGAAGAATAGAATTAGAATCTAGGAGAAAAGTTTTTATGGTCTTGCTGTGTCACGAGGCAGACAAACAGAAACAAGTGAGGTTTTCTGGTTTTATTAAAACGAATGTAGCAAACAAAACAAAAGCACTAGGCAATATTCCGAAACATGAGGCAGGCAATTGTCAGGAGATCGACAAACAGGCATAAACCAAACAAGACCAAATCAGGAGCCATAAAGAAAGCTATGCTCAAAACAATAAGACACAAAGATAAGAAAGGTTTGGACTCATCACAAACACAATGCAGGAACAAGCCTTCCCAAACTAACACAGAGAGTCTTAAAGGGAGTGGTGTGGTCATAAGCAGGTGAGTTCCATTAGTATTGAGTAGAGTTAACAGAGATATGAGCTTAAATGAGCTTGAACCTTATCATGTGATAAAGTTGTGTGCTGAAGATCTTGGGAGTTGTAGTCTTCAGGAGTTGCAGACACGGGCACTGTGTTGCTAATACTATTTTAGGATATACAGTATATTGCCTGATATATTGAGTTGAGATAGGAGTAGAACAGGAGCATTTCTAAGACACACTGAGTGTTACTATGCTGATGTCGCAGACATGATGTGAGTGAGCATGCTGAGTTAGCTGTTGCTAGGCATTTTCACAGAGCTTTCACCGTACAAACTGCCTCAGCAAGCCAAGAACATCATGATCTAGTTGTGCGAAGGTGTGGAAGAGATTACACATGGACAACTGCTGCATAAATTCTGCATATTGATGCATACTGAAATCAACTTGTGTCTGCCACAAATGTGAATTAGTTTATTAACAGTTATAGGTGCAGTCAGAAGTTTACATGCATGGGCATGAATGTCATCAAGGACAATATTTGGCTTTCAGTGATTTCTTTGAACAGTTCTTTGCCTGTGGCTGAATGATTGTACATAATGAACATACATATAATGAACACAGAATGAACATACATCATTAATAGAAAGAAAATGGGCTTTCTGATATCAACACAGGGTCAAAATTATACATACAAGGTAAAAATTATACTTACAGCACACCTTATATTTAGTTAAACATTGCTTGGCAAGTTTCTCCTTTACCAGACACTTTTGGTAGTCATCAACAAGCTTCTGGCAGAATTTTGCTTGGGTTGTTGACCATTCTTGAATTGGTAGAATTGGAAGAGTTCAATTAAATTTGTGTGTTTCCTGGCACAGACCCAACTTTTAAGCACAGTCCACGTATTTTCAATTGGGTTGAAGTCAGGAATTGTTTTATCCATTCCACAGCCAGCTCTGATGTGTGGTTGTGGTCACTGTCCTGTTGGAATAGTCAATAATGTCCAAGTTTCAACTGTCTAGTTGATGGTTTGTGGTGAGGACGCTGAGGTTTTTCATATTTCTATATACTTTGCGCAATGCAAAACAGCCCCAGAGCATGATGCTACCACCACCATGCTTAACAATTGGTACAGTGTTCCTCTGTACCCCTGATCATTGTGTGCATACAAATCAATCTTTGTCTCAAGTGACCATAGAATTTCCTCCAGAAACCTTTTTCTTTGTCTATATAGTCAGCTGCAAACTTTAGTTGACCTTGAAGGTGTCGATTTTGTAGCATGGGCTTCTTTCATGGACAGAGGAAAGCCCAATATTCCCATGATATCTATGATATTCACGTCCATGTATGTAAACCTCTGACTGCAACTGTATGTAATTGACAGTAACATATCGTGCATATGTACAATAGCAGTATCCTAATGCAGCCAACCCAAGTCAATAATGAAACTTTTAAATAGAGTTTTATTTCCCCAGTGTGTCCTATCTGGTTTTTTTGTAATGTTACACTATAGATCATTCACACTAAACACACAATAAATACAATACACAATATATGATAAATTGTGATTGAATAATTGAATAATGAAATGGGAAGGTTGTCTGATTTGCTGGCAAAGCCCACTCCACCCCACATTTTCAGAACTTTCACAATTTTCTCCCTTGCAGTACAACCCGAATTCCAGAAAAGTTGGTATGTTCTTTAAATTTGAATAAATGAAAACTAAAAGATTTTCAAATCACATGAGCCAATATTTTATTCACAACAGAACATAGATAACATAACAAATG